>JAMLFT010009510.1:0-12654 GCA_026544285.1 Pachyrhizus erosus | reverse complement strand
AATAATATTTTTTTAATATATTTTTTTATTGATTGAAATTTATTAAAAATTATAAAAATTTATGAGTCTCACTATATTTTATTTAATAATTATTTTTTATAATTTTTTATTTTTAATAATTTTTAATTAATAATAGAATATGATATAAGTGCATTAAAAAGTGTATTACTAACACTTTTTATATTGATTTTCCATTTAGTCTCTGTAATTTATTTTATGATTCATACAGTTTAAATATTTTATTTTTTTCCTTACTATAACATGATAACATTTTAAAAAATCATGTAAGTAATTTTGTAAAAAAAATAAAGAAAGAAAGGCTTAGATATTACATGAAAAAGAAAGAAAATCAAAAGTTACAAATAAAAAATGATAGGTGAATAAAAATATAATAAAATAATATAATTAAATATTTATTTATTTATAAGTGATACTAGAAAGAAGGGATGATACCTCCAAATTTATGGATGTTTGTGGTTTGGTTTAAAACAATTTTAACGTCATAGGAAAAAAGTACAGTTTCATTTAAATTAATTTGAGTATAATATCAAATTTAAATTAGTTAGATTTGATCTATTGTAATTCAGATTGAGTCAGTTTATTTAATTTTTTTTATTGTTTTTAATGTATTTAGAAATAATATTTTATCTTTTAATTGACAGGAAAACGAAATTATACTAATTATACTTAAAAGAAAAATTTTAAACTAATACTTAAATTTTTGTGATCAACATGTAATTAATTTAAGTCAAATTGAACTTTTCTGGATTGAATCTTATGGACAGAACAAATATAATTGAAATAAAATACCTTATTAAAAATGGTTAACTAAAATTTTTAATAAATATTAATTATCAGTAAAGTTAATTAATATTTTATACTAATAACATAATAATTTAAAATAATTATAACATTCTAAAAATTTAAATTCAAAATTAATTGATTCGAACTCCTAATAGACATTATTTAAATTTTTAATAAGAATTTGAATAATTAAGAATGACTTAGAAAAGGGTTTAAGTAAACAATAAAAAATAAATTTTTATAAATATGACATTAACACCTTTAGATACATTACAGGAAGCATATTTATTGAGATCTTGTAAAATCTTTCATTATTATTGAGATTGGTTTAGTATTTTTATAATTATTTTAATTATCTTGTCATATTTGTTATCATAAGAGACATGTTAGAAATAATATATTTTTTATCACACTTTCACTTATTAGTTTAAATTTTTTGAAAATAAAAAAAAAATTGTAAGTCCCACATTCTATTTAATAAATTTTTCTTATAATTTTATAATTTTTAATTTATTTTGACCAATAAAATAAAGTGTGTTAAAAAAAATGTGAAAAAAATGGGTTATTAGTACTTCTATTTGTTATAATATTGTGACAATCTATATAAAATGTATTTAGGAATAGTTACTATATAATTAGAACATGTTTAAGACAATTATTTTTACCAATTTTGTATATATATATATTGGTTTGTATAATAAGAATTACGTCACAAATTCTTTTCTATAGGATTCCTTTTAAAGAGATAAAGCTATAAATAAAATGTAAATATTAATGTTTGGTTCAATATTATTAGATATGAATTAATTATTGAATCAATTAGGATATTAAATTATTAATTAAATAAATGAGTTATTGTTCGAATTACACAAGTCAATTTATATTAAAAATATAAAAACACATTATATTTTTAAAAAAAATGTTCTTTTTATATATATTAAAATATTGATAATAATAAATATATGTTTAAAGCATTTTATTTTAAAATGATGAATAAGTAAGAATCAATAAATACATTTATTTAATAAAAATATTTGTTGTCAAAAAATATTAAAATAATATGGGCTTAATGTAAATAATATGTAATCATTACAAAACTTTAAATAAAAATAAATAAAACGATCTTAATGGGCTTGGTGTTAAACTAACCTATTTAATGTCTAAAACTCTTAATACAAAAGTTACAATTGAAAAGTGTAAATAGAGTGACGCAACTTTTAGAGACTTCACCATGATAAATAAATCATTTTTTCCTCCATATATGTAATGTACATAGTTTTTCATTTTTTTTGTTTTATTTGTTCATCGTGCTTATTGTTGCCCACAATGGTCAATGGTCACACATCTTTTTATTTCATATATTCATCACCTTTTTTTCTTTTTCATTGATAATGGTTTCAACTCTTTACGGAGGTGGCTAGTGACCACGACATTCCAATAATGTGTTAGTCAACTTGTAATGAGAACACATTATCAAAGCTTAGACAGAGGGTTTTTTAGAATGTTTGTCTGATTTATTATAAATTGGTGGGTCATCAATTTTTTTTAAAGTTAGTAAAGTCAAATTGGATTCTATCAAGTTAGATAAATCCCTATTCCAATGTGTTGCTCAAACCAATCATGTCTAGTTATTGATGTAATTGGACAAACTTGTGCCAATTTTTATAATATTGGTTTGGTTTATAACTTTAGGAGGTTTTCAAAAAAGTGAGTCAATATCTATTGACAGTTAGTAATCCTTTAATATATTTTCATACATTGAGGGATTAATGTTTGACTCTTGAGTTGAAGATATTTTTGGATCACCAAAAATAAAAAGGTGAGTCAATAATCCTTTTTTCTCAAACTTTCCATTGTGTAAATTTATAATTATTTTGGATTTGTTTGTTATACATTATATTAGTTTGATTTATCTTACAACTATATTTGTGATGATATTTAATTTTTATTTTAGGATTTTCAAATTGGGTTTAATCATACAAATGAATTGTTAATTTAATAAGGATGAATTAAATTACATGAGTGCAAATTATACCAACTCTTATATGATTTAATAGTTTTTAAGTAGATAATTTTATCACTAAAAGTCATATTTGAATTAAAAGTCCATTTCATATAGATTATAGTAAAATTACTACTGGTTTAATAATTTGTGTAACTTGTTTTTTACAGGTGTGTAAAAAATATATGAAATGAGATATTTTTTTTTGTGAGTAATCAGAATTAGAAATTACAAATATAAACCATTAGATTTTTTTTTTCAATGACTAATATTAAAAGAAAAATATACATAACTTTTTTAAGTGGTCATGTGATCATTTACTAACTTTTAATCTTAATAATTATGTATAGCTGAATGACCCAATTATATATATATATATATATTTATAAGAAAGGTTATCACACACACATGTGTGTGTACGCACGTGTGTATGTGATAAATTATATATTTATATGAGATAATTTAATAATATTGACATAAAATTATTTGAATATAAATTTGATTGTAATTTATCATTAGATTAGTCTCATGGTTTAAAAAATAAACACTATTGAGATTAGGTCATGTTTAGATAGTTTGTGGTATTCATAAATGATATATTATTTTTTACTATTATATTTTGGTTTATTTTAAGGCTTATGTAGAACATGAGAAACAATTAAACATAATTATTTGAGAGTAGATTTAAAAGAGATAAGAATTTTTAAAGAATTATTTTTTGTATTTTATTTCTTTTTCATTTTATAGATTATTTTTTTATGTTACCTATATATTTTTTAAAGATTTTTTTTTCATTTTTCAAAAATAAAAAATAGGGCATCTATAAGTTATTTCGAATTTTACATTGCTAGCATGTTTAGCTTATGTATTACATAAAATAATTGCTTATTTTTATATAACTATAATTTATAATAAACAAACATTTTAATATACAAACTTTATTATAATTAAAATGTAAAATAAAGACTAAATTACATATTTGGTCCTCTATCTCAATTTTTAGATTTAGTTTGGTCTTTTAACTTTTAAAAATTTTAATTTAATTTTTTATATTTTTAAAATAAATCAAAATAGTTATCATATCAATTTAGAATTAATGTTGTTAATAATTTTAACACAACGAAAGTTAAAAATTGTTATGAAATATAATTTTTATTTTTTACTTCCATGCATGTGATTAAAATAATGATGATTTTTAAGCAACATTATATTATAATTTAAAATTATAAAAAGAAAAAAATTATCCTTTTTTTTTTCTTTTCTTTCTTTCCTTTGCATCCTCCCAGATGTGTCCATTGAAAAAAGGTTGATTTTCTTTGAGGTGACAAGGTTGAGGTATGTAACTACGAGGAAGGCTTCCTTCACTTTTACTACTAGACCACAATCGTGTTCCAACCCCTCATGGAGACATTCTTCCAAGATCAATGTTTACCACAATTATCTCTATAGGAAATTTTGGAGAATTTTAGGGTTTTGAAGAGTTAGAACATGATTGTGACTTGGTAGTAAGAGTTAATAAAGTCTTTCTCATTGTTACGTATTTTGACCTTATTGTCCCCCCCCCCCCTCCCCCCCCTTTTTGCAATGGATGCATGTGAAAAAATACATGAGAAAAAAATAATCTTTCTTTTTTCTTTGCATCCTTTCACATATGTCCATCATGGAAGAAGGTGAATTTCTTCCAAGGTGACAAGGTCAAGGTATACAACTACAAGAAAGACTTCCTTAACTTTCATTACTATACTATAATTGTGTTCCAACCCTTCATGGAAACGTTTTTTTAGGATCAAGGTTTATCACAAATAGCTCTAAATGAAATTTTTGTGACTTTCATGGTTGCGAAGGGTTGAAACACGACTATGACCTAGCAATAGGAGTTAAGGAGCTCTTCCTCGTTGCTTCATACTTTGACCTTGTAGCATCATAAAAAAATCTATCCTTTTTTGTGATGGGCACATATGTGAAAACGTATAAGAAGAAAAGAAAAGACAAAGAGAGATTTTTTTTAATTTTTATAATTTTAAAATATTACAACGAAGAATAAAAGTTGACATTATTTTAATTATTCATGAGAAAAATAATATAGAAAATAATTGTATGTTTTGTGATAATTTTTAATTGTTATTATATTAAAATTATTATTGTCATTCCAAATTAATGGAAAGACTATTTTAGCTTACTTTAAAATCATGAAAGATTAAATTAAACTTTAAAAAAAATAAAAGAACTAGATTAAATATAAAAAATTAGATAGAGGACCAAATATATACTATAACATTTATTTAAAAATTTAATTATAATATAATTTATATGCTAAAATATTTATTTATTATAAACTTTAATTATATAAAAATAAACAGTTATTATGTGCAATACATATGCTAAAAATGCTAGTAATATAAAGTTTAAAATAAAAAATAAAAATACCTTATACATACTTTACTTTTTATTTTTAAAATAGATAATAAATTAAGTTAAATCTAAAAATTAAGATAACATATTAAATGTATATTTTAATCTAAAATAAATAAATATTTTGAATATATAAATTATATTATAAAATTATAATAAATAATTTAAATTACGACATAACATTATTTTTATTTATGAACATTTTTTTTCAAAACAACTATTGAAATTTAATTTAATACAAAATAAAAAATATGTATTAGATAAAAGATAAAAAAAGGAAATAATTTGATAAGAGAATTTTATTTTTACTTAATTATGAAATAGTACATGAGACGCACATTAAAAAAAAGAATAATTTTTTATTAAAAATATTTATTTAAAAGAATAAAAAAAAGTAAGAATTTCAACCTCTATTGTAATTTATAATATAACAATAAAGTTATGTTTTTTCATGTATTTTCAAATTTCCTTTTCTCACTTCTACTTAAAAAAAATAAAAACACAGTCAAACACATTAAAATAGCTTTTATTTGACCTTTGAAACTTTTATTTTTAATTTTAATTTTAAAACACCTAATAAAAAGGAGTTAAAATAAAATCTTTTCAGTCAACAATTTTATTAATAAAAATTATATACATCCAATTCGGTCTTCAAATTTTCTATTTAAAATATTAATTATATCTTTTAATTTATTTAAAAGAAAAAACTTAAAGAGCAACAGATAAGAACAAAATGCAATTAAGATATTTTTAGAAAAAAAAAGAAAAAAAGTAGAAGCTTCCTTTGGTGAGTAATAGTAGTAGTAGTTAATATCCAGCATCCTTGAATCCCTACCATTTTCCTTATCAATCATGTCTGAATTTGTTCTGCTTTTCTCCAAGGTAACCGCCCCAACCCCTTCTTCTTTCTAATGCAGCTTTCCCTCTCTCTCTTTCCCTCTCCCAGATTCATCCCTTTTCCCTCTTCCGCGTAAAAATTATGAGCGTTCCTCCGTCGTCTGCGGCGGCGATGTGGACGCCGTTCACGGTGGCGCAGTGGCACGAGCTGGAGCACCAGGCCCTCATTTTCAAGTACCTCAAAGCGGGTGTGTCGGTTCCCCCTGACTTGCTTCTCCCCATTCGCAAGAGCCTCCAATTAATGTCTCACCCATCTCGTGAGTAATAAAAAAACCTCTTTTTTCTCGCTTTATTGTTTGTTTTGGACTTTCCGCAAGTGAAGTTTGAGTCTTTTGGTTTTTCAGTGGGTTATTATGGGAAGAAGATAGACCCTGAACCGGGTCGGTGCAGGAGAACCGATGGGAAGAAATGGAGGTGTTCGAGGGATGCGCACCCTGACTCCAAGTACTGCGACCGCCATATGATACGACGTCGTTACCGTTCAAGAAAGCCTGTGGAATCATCTCAACCTCACTCTTCTTCTGCTTCTGCTTCTTCAAATTCAAACCCTGTTGCTGCTGCTGGTTCTGCTGCTACTGCTACTGCGACTGCAACTGCAACTGCGACTGCAACTGCAACTGCAACAACCCTTCACACCCTTCCCTTGCACACCAATGGTGCTCGGGAAGGTTTCTCTTTTACCCTTGGGAACAACACCAGCTCCACTACCCTCCCCCACCTTCACATGGACCCCCTCACTCTTCCAGGTGACAATACCAAGAAAACTTACAGGTATGTGTGCCTTTTCAACCGGTTCAGATTGAGCCTTTTGTGAGAGTTTTTTAATTGGTTACGTTTTTTTTTTCTTCTTCACAGTTTTTAATCATGTGTGAATAGTATATGAAGGCGTCGTTTAATCCACGTAATAGACCTATCAGGAGGAATAAGACTATTGCTGTTGCTGTGTGAATAGAGAAGGGTTTTTTTTGTGTGTGTCTGATGCTGGCTACATTTGTCTTTAAGGGGTGTTTGACTTTTGGGGCTGTGGCAATGATTGCTATAATTTTCTAGTGGGGTGTGTGCGTGTTTTATTAACCCCGCAACTGATGGTATGTTATTGTTAGTGTTATACAGCAAACATGGTAGCTGTGATGTTAAGTTACCTAACATGTGGATCATTATGATGTGTGGGGTGAGGGTGAGATTCTGGGAGTAAGGTGTAAGTCATCTACCTATAGTTTTTGAGTTATACTTTTATTCTCTATTCAACCTTGACTTGTGTGTTTTTTAATTTTGAAAGGATGCAGTGCTGATGAGTTATCTTCATAAATTCAACTAAGCGTTTCTATTTTCAAAATTTCTGGCGTGTTTAATGAACACTTTGAAGCAATTTTCAACTTTGCCCCTTAGAAACAGCAGCCAAATTCATTGTGTTTTGGGTTTGCATTTTGAAATTTTTTTTCAAAATTTTCGGTATGTTCAATGAATGCATTGACGCAATTTTCAACTTTGCCCCTTTGAAACAACATGCAAGTTCGTCATGTTTTGGGTTTGCTTTTCTGGATTGCATTTAATTAGGTGTTGGTTGCAGCTTATTATTGAAAATTTATGAAGCTCTTGATTTTCTTGTGACCCAAGTTCTCTTGATGTTCATCTGAGATCATGAGATGGGGCTCCAGGTTTATTATTCAAGTATTTGTATAAATGCTTTTCATGGTTTGTTACCTTGTCAGAGTGTGAATGAAGAAGTATCAGGATATGGTCTGATAAAATTGGAAATCAAGGATTTACTGATGATTGCATGTTAGCAAACTGAAATTATAGCAGGGAATTGAAGTTAATGTGTGATGCAGTTAATGTAATCAAGGAAAGGTAGTTTCGTATTGGTGGACTGTGCGTCCAAATAGTGATGGATAGTTGATAGTTGTATGGTACTCTGTGTGACATGGGATAGGATTTTAAAGGAAATATGGAATATGGGTATTTTCTCTAACTGTCTGGTGATATGATTTTTCAATATTGGGTCATCAGTGAGCTCTTATAGAATCTTTCATTTTCCTTCAATGTCTTTTCCCATCTTCTTGTTCTATGCATTCTTGTTTTTCTTCCCTATTACTTTGCGGTTCATTTCTTATGTAGCCTTGTCATATTTTACTTTTTTTGGTGTCTGAATGGAAGCTAATATTGATATTTGATGCTATGTAAAGTAAAAAAAATGTAGTGAAAATGATAGGGAGCATAATGATCAGAGTTTTATTTTGATCATTGAACCAAAACGATTTTAGTAGTTATAAGGAACTGGTGGGATTTGAGGTAATTTGGATATTAACTTACTTTTATGACAATGGAATAAGGGAGCATCTAAGTTGCACTATGCACCGTGTGTTAGAACAGTTTTCTTGTCAACAGTGTCTAAATCATTCACCTCAATAGATTCATGCATGGGCAGAGGATGGGTACCTCTGCAATTCAACGCTGCAGTGACCCCAGCCTCTGAGCATTTGGATCCATTTGTGTAGCTATTCATATTTTTTTTCTTCGAGATATCTAAAAACTTTTGGTCTTTCCTATTATGAAATCAATGAAGCATCATGATGTTTACTATACACTCTATAGGTTTGGACTGAACTCAGAAGCAGATGAGCACGTCTTACAGAAAGATCTGGGAAGTGTGAGGTATCAAGGTTATGACTTTACCTCAGATGCCATGTGGTCTCACATGTCTCAAATTCCATCAAATACTATTTCGGAATCGAGAAGTGGTTCTACAATGCTGAGCAACTGCTTTCAACAGCAAACAATGCGAGATGCTGAGCTGTTGAACCTGGAATCGGCAAGGACCAAAGACCTTGTCTTTAGTGGCCCGTTAAGTTCAGCTGGGAGTTTGAAACAGGAATATCAGTCTCCCCAGTCTCTCTTCAGTGACTGGGACTGGAAAAAGGATTTAAGTTCCTCTGCCATTGAGTATAGACCCAACAAGGATTTTAACTGCAATCCAGATATCAATGTTGATTAAAATGGTTCTTTATAGGGCTTGGAAGGAGTGTTTTGGTGCCTTGATATGTCAGCATCCACCCGAAGGAAGCATTTTATTCCGGAACTGGTCCCCTACCCTTTGTTTTTCCCCTAACCAATGAAAAATACAAGTCCTCAGGCAGTGATAAATTTTCATCAATAGCATTCAGATACCCGAGGGAATCATGGTTTAATTTCGTGTTGTTCTCTTATATAACTTAAATGCTTGAAGGAGTTATGTTTTCTTTACTTGTAAACCTGTAATATTTGACCGTGTTTTCGGTTCTCTTTATTGTAATGTCGTGTAGTTTGACTCTTGACTCCTATGATTGTAGTCCCGTGATTGTTAGATAGATTATGCTATTTTCAGGCAACAAGCATGCTCACAAGTATACTTAATTATTGTATGAATGATTGTGAATGACCAACATTCTTTAACATGGCATTTGGGAGGTGTGATCAATAATTTACATGTTGTGGATGTTGGACTGAGTCTAGAGCCTTGGGACTGATGAGTCAAAGTGGAGAATAGAGGGGCAAATAGTGCTTTGCATTGGAATTTAGATGCTAAAATCGCAGTGAAGTGGTGCTTTCATGGCTACAGCCAACAGGGGTTATAAATGAGATGTGCAGTGGTGGTTGGCTTATTAATGTTTCAATTTGGAGTAGCATTTCGAGGTAGAAAGGCGGTGTTGGTGTTTCATAATGGCTTTTTAACCCACATTCTTTTTTTTTTCCCCCTCATAAAATTCTTGCATTTTTTAATTCCTTTTATTTTATTTTGCTAATGGAAGCCAAGCCAGCTCAGTTGCTCTTTCATTGTCAGCAGAAGAAAAAAGAGCTCGTTTGGTTTGAAAGTTCTTTTCTATTTTATTTTATACTTTTTTTCTGTTTGATTTCTATTTTCAAAGTTTGATTTAGTTTTTAAGAATTAAAAAAAAAAAAAAAAACCTTGTTTGACGGATGAAAATTGTTTTCAAACGGCATTTAGTGTTGTTCTAAATATTGACTTGATTTATAGTTCTTAGGTGCAATAAAAAAAATAAGGATGGGTGTGTTTGATTTCTGTTATTAGTAACTGTTTCTAGTTTTTGCAATCATGAATAAATTCATGCAAATTCAGCATAGTCACCTCTGGACCCGGTTTTATACACACCAAGCTTATTCTAGACGACTTACACCTTTGAGCTAAGACACAATAGAATAGGATGAGAAAAATATTTCATAGCTATTTTTGTTTTTCTTTTAAGTACTTTTTGGAGATAATTTTTAAGTCTGTTTGATATCTTAAAATCTAAGAAATAACACAATACAAAATTATTTGTTACTTATTTGATTTTAAAAATAGACATAAAATAATATAAAATAAATGACATAATACCAAAAATAACTATGTAAAAATTTGTTATTCAAATATTCATTAGACCACTCTTCGTTTCAAGTATAAGCAAGGTTGGTCTTGACATTTTAGAAATTGAAGATGAAATGACAAAATATATTATTTAAATATAAATATTCTAAAATATAAATATATGTTACATAAAATAAATATATAATTTCATTAAAAAGTTATATTTTATTATATTAAATAAATAATATAGTCTTAACAAATTTTAAATATATGTATCATATTTTTTTTATTCAATTTATTTTTATGTTACCATCTATTCATCTATGGCCGACAAAATATCATTGTCTCAGATGAAATTTTACATGTATTTTTTTTAACTTATTAATATATTAATTTTTAGTTTTAATTAGTATTTTAGTTTGTACATTAAATAAGATAAATATTTTATATAATAAATTATAATTCATAATAAATAAGTATTTTTAATTGTACAATTATAGTTTAAATTTATGATAAATAATTTAAATTATAATATAAGGTTACGTTAAAATTAAAATGAACAAGCAATTAAGATAATTATTAAATATAAGTATGTATGTTTGTATGCATATATGTAAAGATAGATAGAAGGTAGTTTTAAATTATTGACAGGAATAATATTTTTTCCTAATCATAAAGAAGGTAAAGTGTGTGAAATACACCTAAAGAATATGAGAGAGAGTTTTAAAAATCTCTTATTGAGAGAGTGAAAAATTTTAATTTATAACATACAAATAGAAGATTCCTTAATAATTTGATTTTTAGTTAGTATCTTATTTTGTTGAAAATAAAAATCTTAAGTTTATGCATTATCATATTTCCTTTACATGTTGATATGTCATAATAAACTAAAATTTTATTTAACACAAATTTATGAATGTAACACATTAAAAAAAAAAGTAAATAATTGAAATAATATATTTTATAATCATGTCAAAATTTAATTTAGATATAAAAGAAAGGAGACATGATAGTAATTTCAATGTATTTATAAAAATAACATAAAATAATATAATTTTTTTTTACCACACAACTATATAAATATTTTTGGGATCCCTTTCAAGTGCGGGACTTAGGTCATTGTCCCTTTGACAACCCTAAGTATAAGATATGTAAAAGAAAAAATATTCATTATCTATTTTCTCTTCCTCACTTCTTTCCCATTCTTTCATAACTAACTAAAAATTATTTTTTTATACTTTGTTTAGTAGTTACTTTATGGGATTAAACAAATGGAGTAATGATCTTGATAAACATTTGGTCATCTTTGAGTTGGGACATAGATCAATTAAGATTGAATTTGGAAGCATGGTTTGTATACCATTTTTATATATATGACTTAAATTCATTTTTGATTTTAGAGTATTGTAAATGTAAAATTTTGATTCTTATAAATTTTAATTGCACATCTTGTCTTTAATGTTTTTAAATTTAAACAATTTTAGTTCACCATTAATCTAACATTTAAAATTAGACAAAAAATATTGATGTAATTGTGATTAATAATACATATGACTATCTTATTCACATAAAAAATTAATAATATTGAAAATAAAAAATAAAAATTGTTTTAATATATTTAAAAAATTAAAATATAATTATTTAAAATAAATAATTTAAAATATATTAAAGAGATTTTTATTTTCATTTTTAGTATTATTAATTTTTTATATAAATAAGTTAGTCACATATATTATCAATCATAATCACATAAATATTTATTGTTTAATTTTAAATGATAAGTTAATGATGAACTAAAATTGCTCAATTTTAAAAATATTGAGAATCAAATATACAATTAACTTTTTATAGAAATCAAAATTGTATGTTTGCAAAGCTATATGGACTAAAAGTGGATTTAACCTCCCTTTCTCTTACTATTTATTATTTTTAGAATTTAATAGTTAAGATTATTTACTTATTAAAGTTATTATTAAATTTTAAAGAAATAAATGATGAAGACAAAGAATAATTTTTTTAAAGTTACTAGTAACTTAATATTATATGGATGTAACTTTGCTAATTGTTACATTGTCTAATATCTTTATATAAAATGTGAATTTTATTGATCTAACCATTAAATTATTATTTTATATTATTTTGATTATTTATGTTAAATTTTATAAAAATTTAAAAAGTAAACTATTTATATTTT
>JAMLFT010009509.1:0-12654 GCA_026544285.1 Pachyrhizus erosus | reverse complement strand
ACTTTTGTATATATAAAAATATATTAATTATTTTATTAATTTTTAATTATAATATTGAATAACATCTAAAATTAATTAAATTTTCTACAATTAAAAACTTTATTTATTACATTACTATAAAAGAATAATATATTTTAGATTTGAATATATTTATTAATAAAAAAGAAAACATATATATACATTTTAATTTTATAAAATAAAAGAATTAAATTAAAAAAAAATCTAAGATATTTTTTATTTAAACTATTTTTACAAAACTCATTAATTTAACATCCTATAAAAATATTAAAAAAGTAAAACACGTAATTGAAGTTATTTATGTAACTATGAATACTATATTCCATAAGCTAGTTAAAAAAGTAAACACTTAACCAACTTAACTTGATAAATTAATTTATAATTTTAAAATATTATAAAGACATGATTGTTTATCTGATTAAAAATAAAAATAAACTAATTAATCAATGAAAATAAAAATAAAAAAATTAATAACTTATAAACAAGTTAAAATAACTGTTAAAAACAAACTACTAAAATAAACTTACTTATCAAACAAAATCAAACTAACTTGCAAATTCAAAAAACTTGTAAACTCATTCAAACACACTAAAAAAATATAATTAAAATTAAATAATGTATTTAGAATTATTAAATCTTCAAAAGAAATTTGTTGTAAAAATATTAAAAAATGTGACACACATTAAGGTAATTGTAACTATAAACATTTTGATAAATGTAATGAAAGTTAGTTTAAAAAAATTAATAAGATTAATTACTTTAACAAAGATAATAAAAATTAATTAAAAGATTGATATATATTATAACAATTAAAGATAATAAAGGTGATAAAAATTAAAACAATTGAACTATATAATTTTTTAACTTTTTTCGTAAATTGACATTAACTACGTATTCAATAAAACTCTTACATACAGTTTGACATAAAAATTCATTAAAATAGGCTAATATCATATATTACATCAAAAAATTATTAAAATAGATGACTGCTATTTACTAAGTTTATAAACTCAAATAAATTCAGTGTAAACTCTCCCAAAACACCCTGAATTCCCTTTATCCCAGACACCTTGGGCATGCCTTGTGGAAAGAACTAGCTGGCAAATGAGACGGAAAGAATATCAATCACAAAATCCTAGTTAAAATTTCATCAATGGGAGTCATAATCTTTTTTGCTTTGAAACTCCCATTGCATGACAATAATGATGATTGAACCAGAACAAAAACATCCACCATTAATCAATCCTTCCTAATTTAACATTAACAAAAAAACTCAGTATCTGAAATTATAATTTTCAATTATATTAAAACATCTATAATCTATTCTAAATTATCTTCTAATTCTTGAAATCGTTTTTTTTTTTTCACGTGTAAAGAATTCCTTAAAACATCAATGATTTTGAATTTAACTAGGACAACCCATAATATACATTGTTTTTTATTGGGAATTAACATTTCCATAGTGAGCATAAATGAATTTTGTTATCAAGAAATATTGTTTTTTTATAAAAACACAACCTAGCTAAGCAGAATACCAAAAATAACCATAGGCATTGAAGTGTCTATAAATACTACAGACCATTTAAATTTTATAACAAATCGTTCAATTTGTTTCCATATTTACCCAAAAGAAAATCGGCATGTAAAGCTGTCATTAGATTTAACAATATTAAAGCTTTGCACAGATTTCCCTTAAAATACTTAAAATTAATGTTGATCGAGCTGTAATCAAACGTGCATATAAAAACAAAAATTACTACTTGAAGCACAAACTATATTTTCAAGTATTACCTGACGGCAGTACAAATTCAAGCATAAACAAATCACAGAATCTCTACCTATATAACCACATTCTCTCTAGGAGGCGCAAAATAAGAGAAGGGACTCTCAACAAATTCATACTACCAAGATATAGGGAGGAAAATCAATTTAAGAAACATTAAAACCACATGAAACCCACCTTCACATCATTCTCGAACACCAACAAAACTCAACTACATAAATGGCCTCTGCAGAAATATACTTCTACTGCTGTTTGCACTCTGGAGGTCGCTCACCCTGCTGGCCATCACCAAGCTGTGCTCTTCCACTCTTCTGAAGATTTACACAAAAAACATGAAAATCAGACATGTAAATTTCATGGCCAGTGGGAGAAAATGACAATCCATAACTCCACTAACATCTTTAAGCCATAACAAAAGTAAAATCATATCAAGGGTAAAAAATGACAATAATAAAAATCCTTTGTGTTTCAGTAACATACGCCACTTCATTTAGGTCATGAAACTAAAATTTCGTACCTTGGGTGCTGATGACTGCAGCAACATTACAAACAAATTGACACCGTTGGAGGGATCCCACAAAAAAGAGAAAATTCATCAAGATTCAAACCAAGAAAACAAACCAAGGGTATTAGCACTTTAAAACAATTAACAGCTATACCTTCTTTTTAGTCTTGCTTTCTTCCTCATCATCATCATCATCATCATCCTCTTCGTCCTCATCCTCTTCATCATCATCCTCTTCAATATCTTCATCATCCTCATCATCCTCCAGTTCTCCAAACTCGTCACCCTGAATGGCCTCGCCAGTAAACCATGATACAGCATGCGGAATAATCTTGTCTCTTACTGTTGACCTAAACAGGTATGACAGTTCATCAATATTACAAAATACTAAAAGATGCATGATTTGCAACAAAAATCAACAATTATACTTAAGCAGCATATGCGTAACATGTTGGAAAATTAATGCATGTCACGGCTAACACAGATAAAAAAGCAATTAAGCTAACCCTATGTCATAGTCTTGTTCCATTTGATTCTGAAGTTCCTCAGCCTGTTTACAAAAAAATGAATTAATCAACGGAAAAAAAAAAAAAAGTAGTTCTGCATATAGCAACAGTATAAAAACTAAGATTTACTCATTGTTATTTCTATTGTGTTTATCTAAAATCAATGTCAATACCGCATCTTCATCAATGTCTTCATCATCTTCAGGAACCTGCGGTGGATTGAAGAAATTGAAGAAGCTTTCACAACTTTCAGTTTTGGTAATAGGTTTAGCATTCTTTGAACCCTTCTTAGGCTTTTTCTTAAGAATCTTCTGTGTCAGGCATTTTCCTGGGTGCCATTGAATTTCAGTCCTAAAAGTAAAAAAAATCAGCAAACAATTTTTATTCAAGAATAAGCCAACCTTTCTCACATGATAGTAAAGTAGCAAGGCCAACTGTACAGTAACATTTATAATAATAATAAAGCTTACCCAATTGCTTTCTCCAATATTGGCTCATCTTCATCAATCATATGATATGTTTTTGTCAAGACAGAATTGGTAAAATAAGGATTGGTATCAAAGAAAAATTCAAGTTTGAATCCTTTAGGATTTTCTATCCTGCTCCACTTTATATCTTTGAGAAACTTGAGAGCACCTTCATCACGCTCTGAAATCTATTTTTTCATAAGGGAACAATGAGAAAAACTACTAAAGATTAAATTTGGATGCAAAAATGTAAATTATATAAATCAACTATTGGACCCAATGGACTAACCTCCTCGGCTAACACTTCGTTGTTTTTCATTGCAGTAAGCCAAAATGCAGGCACTCCTTTCTCTACGCAAGAGAATACATGAGTCAACTGCCAAGAAATTGAAACACTATTTGAAGACAAAATCCATGTATTTGTAACTATTACCGTTATCCTCCTCATTATCGGGTGTTGTTTCATTCACTGTCCCTTCTTCAGCTTCCGTAACACCATTAACTATTTCATAACGCTGCATTCAAGCATAATAAGGTAAGATAAAGATGCTAATTATTACCTCTACAGTCCATGATCTCAGAATTATGACTTTAAATTCTATATTCGATTAAAAGAAAATTGCATAGTTGAAGGACCAGATTATGAAACCAAACTATGTTACACAAAGCATATAACATTATAGGCAACTCGCTAGTAGGTTTCACCTTTGTGTACAGTGGTTGATACAGTTTTTGGTATTTGGCTTCGAGGGCTGCTCTCTCCTCGAAAAATTTTGCCTCTAATTCATCATGGTGTCCCTGAAAGTTTAGGGAAAACAAATAATCTTAAAAGCAAGCACAATGAGACATGGGCGAAGCTCGAAAACATATAAATTCTAACTTGACGCATATGACACCACTCAACATAAAAACTTACTTGCAAGGCAATAACAAAACAGTTCAAATCTACTAAACCCGACCCATTTTGAACAAAAAAAAATAGAATTCGCATCAATCATTCGCGAACAAGAAATCTAAACAACCCAGGTAAATGCTGCAGATTATTATACCTGGATCTCTCTAAGAACCTCAACACGCTTCCTGACATTAGGTGACAGAGACTCTAGAATATCGGAGTGCTGTCCAGCCAGACTCTGTATCTTGCTCTGCGCAAAATTCATCGTTAAAAATAATACAGAGCCAGGTTCACCTTTATAGCTCGATGGATTCAAATCTCAATCTCAACTTCACAAATAAATAATTAAGAATGAATTCATAATACTAACCTTAAGAGCATTGACAAGGTCTGCTCTATTCTCCTCGTTGAGAGCTTCGGCAAAGATTCAGAAGAAATAAAATATCAAGCGCGTGAAGCAAAAAAATAAAATAAAATAAAATAAACGAGGAAATGAAAAATGAGTGAAGTACCTGAAGTGAGATCGGCGACGCTGAAGGAATCCTTATCGTTGCTCATTGCAGAGACGTAGAGAAAGAACGAAAGAAGCTAAAACCCTAGCGAAGAGAAGAAGAAGAAAGAGTAGAGAGGGTTTGGTTGTTGCTAAACTTGCCGACCCTCCAATCCCCTTTTCCTCTTCCTCGTATGCCCAACTTGAACATCTCTCTATTTATTGCCTAGGGCTTCCTTTTTTCTTTTTCGGTTTCACGAAACCGGTCCATTAAATGCTTTATGGGGGCCCAACCATTGTAGCCTGCTTCCAATGGCCCTGCCTTGTAGAACCTTTGTTTACTTTTTTCTGGAAAAAATAAATATATGCTAGCTTATGTTAAATGAACATAATTTTATTTGGTACTTATAAATTTCTTGCTTTAATTTTTATTTTTAATTTTTATAAAATAAAAAAATATTCTTTTTAATCTTTATAAAATAATTTATTTATTTTAGTTTTTTCAAAATTTTAAATAATTGATCCTTAAACTTTATTTTAAGATAGATAAATAATATTTATTCTAAAATTTTACAAAACATAGTTAATGATTGTCAAATAATTATAGGAATCATAATCAAAATTTTAACTTTTGAAGTATGAAAAAATGTATAAAGACTAAAATTAAAATTAACTAAATTTATAAGACCTATAAATATATTAAAAATCTTTTTAAAGTCCTTTTTTTTCCTTCAATTTCCTATTCCTTCGTAATTGAATAATGTGTCTTTATATATTTTATAAGGTTGTATTAAAGTCAAATTATTAAAAAACGATCTATTTAAGTGATACATTTTTGTTTTTGTTTAAAAATGTTTTTATGTTGAAATCTGATATAAAAAAAAATCACTAAAAAATTTAATTTTAATATACTGTGAAAGTTTTATCCCAAACAAAATTATCTCTCATGTTTTAAGCTAAAATAAAATTGTTATAAATATTATGTTAAATATTCATAATTAGTTTTACATAATGTTTCATTTAACATGTGTCACTTGTTTTTCATTGTTTTAATAATAAATTGTGTATTACTAAAAAATTTAATTAAGATACTTTATACAATTTTTTATGCAAAACAACATACTATTAGAAAAATATATCTACAGTAGTTACTTGAAGAGCTAATTTTGCTTTACTAGGAATATTTTTATTAATATGGGTTTATCAATATCGTCTCCATTAAGTTTAAGCTTTTCAATAAAGGATTTCTAAAACTCGCATATATTTGTGTTTAGGTACACGATTAAATCTTGTTTTCATTGTGCACTTGTAATAAGCTAATGAGTTTTGTTTTTTTTTTTGCAATACACCATGTCACATACATGATATATTATTAGACACACGAGATAGTTGGACTTTAAGGAAAATAAATCAAGTTTATCTGAACTTAAATAAGTACCACCCACAACTTTGGTTTATAGGTAGAAAGTTATGTTAGTACTACAAAAATGACAATTTGTTATGGCTTACAATGAATAACCATAGTATTTCTCTTGAGTTTAGGTTTCTGCATTAAAGGTTTAATGATAATGTTAGAGATAGTCAAAAGATTCTCAATTGTCAGGCTCATAATGGAAGACTTGTATGAGCAATACACGACGACAAGTGAAAGAAAGTATTGTGAAAAAACCTTGTCCTATAAAAGGATATGTTGCCCTTTGAATGAAACTATGTAGTATTGTCTATTGACCATGTAAGTAGTTAATCTTTCATTTAAGTCCCTATAAAAGACATAATAAAAGATGCAATGATTTATATCCCAATGAAAAGGCAAAGGTTAAAATATCACATCACATTGATTATTTAGATACTTGTGAAGAGACGAAGTTAAAAGTTGTCAAATGAATACGGGTTAGTTTGTCTAAGTTTTTAATTGATATTGTTGGTTGATATTTCATATTTTTTTTATTTTTTAATATCAAAATTATGTATTTGTTATATAGGTTATACATGATTGTTATATGCGTGACTTATTTGTTATGGTTAGCTTATCCTTGCATTTTTGTTTGTGTGCGTGAGAGTGTGATGATATAGATGTTCACATTCACAAGAGCAAATGGTGAAGTTTCCATCATGTGATATGTTTTTTGTGGAGTTAACCATACCATATAAGGTAATGAGCAATGATAGACTTTTCTAATTGACGTATCTATATTTCGTTACAACATATTAGTTTTTATTCAAAGTGTCTGTGATAGGTTTATAATGATGACTTATCCTATAGACGTTACTATTGCTGTTGAAAACCTCATGCACATTGTTAGGCATAACCCTTATTATATTCCTCATGTAACAGGGAACTCTCATGAATACAAGGGTTTCTCTGATGGAGTTGTTGGACATCATGGTCATGGACATGGATTTAGCCACGATCGAGGTGGTTTTGATGGCTCATTTGAGAATGGAGGGCCAATGGTTTTCCCTCATTATTCATAGAGAATGATAACTATCGATACTTTTTGCTCAGTAGGTCAACTTAGGGACTAAATCTTTGTATTTCCTTTATCTTTTGGATGTTTTATATTCGATGAAGGGTACACTTATATTTGTATCACAATTCCATTTGTTTTTTTTTTATAAATATTTTTGTCTAGCTTGTATGTATATATTTAGAGAGATACGAGGTAGATGTCATATTGCATAGTATGTTATATGACTTAGATGTATGACGATGACACAATAAATTTATGTATGATATATTAGTGTTATCATTGAATCAATGTTTTAAAAATCAAATCAATCATTAATCTCATCAAGATACTTAATTACAAGGTTAATAGTTAAACTAGCGAATCACGAGTTGAATCTCATAATCCGATCTTTTTAAAAAAATCATACATTGACATAAAAAAAATTAAAAAACAAATTAATACAATTTTACTCTAAAATTAATTAATTTAATTATTATTAATATTGTCAACACTTAATCTCGTTAGAACAATTAATTAAGATACCAATGATGAAAATAAAATTAAATAGAAAATAATAGGAAAAAAAAACAATAAATGTTATTTTAAAATAAAAAACCAAAGTTTTTATATTTATTTATGTTAACATTTTTTTACAAATATCTTTTGGCATTTACCTTCAAAATAATAATAATAATAATAAATTCTCTTTTATTTTACCGTATTTTAAGGACAGTCCAGCCATTTTGATTTTAACCTGGACAGTGTCCTTACCTCATGTATGGCTTGGGGACCAAGGAGGGGAAAACGGCGGGACAAAAAAAGAAATCCCTACCCCTCTTCATATATACGATTCATCACACAGACCTAAAGAAGGGGAAGAAATCGGCCCTCAATTTCACAAACAAAATTTCTCACTCTTCTTACCAATATCACTATTTATCAGACCTTCCTTTCTGACCTTGGTCATCCTTATCCCCCATATATAGACGCCTTCGTTTCCATAGAAATAAGGATTTACGATAAAGGCTTGATTACAATACCTGATACATCTCACCAAGCCACTAGATTTGTAACTGAGCTTTCTTCTTTTCTAATTAATCTATTCTTCTAAGATTTCTATTTCCTTTCATCATTTATTTCACTATGCTCACATTTTGCTTTTATTTTACTAGTCATTCCACGTTCCTTTCACCTTGCGTTTTCATTTGTCACGATTTAACCCTTTGGACCTATCCTTTTATTTACGCTAGCATCTATCTGAGTAGCAATAATGCAACGTGATTTATTTGATGAGTTGGAGTGCATGTGCATGGGTAATGATCCAGAGGGTTCTTCTTTTTTTTTTTGGTCTGCATGATGTACCCCTTTGTGTATATGTCTGTGCTCAAGGCAGTGAATGTCTAATAAGTGATTATTACTATGAGAGGGGATGGAAGAGAAACAGTGAGTGCTTGTGTGTTAACAGTAACAAGCCGATTATTTTCAAATGCTGGACGTTCACATGTGATGTAGTTAATAGGCATTATGTTGGTTATGATCCTTTTAGCTAAGTCGTGACCCTGATTAATTGAAATTTTATTTATATATTTCTATTCCTTTTAAAAATTCATATTTCTCTGTTAACGAATGTAGGAATTGCCTTTTTGTTTTATTTGTATTCATCGCTTGGAATGCTAGACCTTAGGTTATATATATATATACACACACAGTAACTTTTGATTAAACAATCAATGAAGTCCCAAGTAAAAGTAAATAAAGTTTAACGACCAGTATTTATTTTATACTTAAATTTGTTTACTTACTTGCCGTGAGTTTAAGATTACTAGCTAGATTGTTGGTAAAATTAGTTTAGATTCAATACCCATAATGCTTTTTATAGATAAATAAATTAAGATAAAACTGTTTTAAAACAAAAATATTGATTAATAAGTCCACGTTCTATATTTGTACAGGATAAGTTTAGGTAGTTTTAAGTTAGTTATTTGGATGATCTACATTTAACAGTGATATGGTAGACAAGTTAATGCTATGATGATTTAATAACTAATTTATAAAGTAAGTTTCAGTCCCTAATTTTTTTTTACAAAAAAAATATTGATATTATTATCTAATTATCCTTTGCGCTTTAACAAATAAATAAAGGTTTACTATTTTTTATTGTTATTACTGTATTTATTATTATTATTTCAAAATAAATATTTATAATTAATAAAATTATAAATTTAATGGTTGTCATGTTGAATATCTAACCTGTTTGACTATCATAAAAATCTTGTTTAAAGTATGTTTCTACATTAAATATCCTACATCTTTTAGGTAGTCTACTGTGATTGATATTTTGTAAAAGATTTTAATTGTAAAATATTAATTTCAAATATTTGGTATTTTTAAACAATTAAATATAAAAAACAATTACTAATAAAATTATAGATTTAGTATTTATTATGTTGCATTTAGGAAAATTTATTTGACTATTGCGAAAATCTGAATTTTGTTAACATATTTTTAGGATTTGTATAAAGGTATTTTAGTAGAAAAAATGTACAATAAATCATTAAAAAACTAATTACATTAAGTTCGTTTAATTTTTTTATTTGATAATCTTCAAACTTGTTGATTTTATTTAAATATTAAAAATATAATTTTTTTATATTATCATTGATTTATTAATTTATAATATTTTTTTTGATAATAAATAAATAATCAAAATAATCATTTAGTACTAATCATTTAATATAAATATGTAATTTTATATGAACTTTGTACATTAAATATTCATTTAGATATATGAACAACTGTAGATGTTGTCTTATATCTAAATGTTTAATATTTTATTTTAAAATTATTTATTTTATAATAATTATTTTAAAAATAAAATTTTTGTTTTTTATAAATTATAAGGTCAATATTTTATTTTATAATAAATAAAATAATTAAACATTTTAGCATTGATTCTTTAACGTAAATATACAGTTTATATGATTTTGTACATTAAATTATCATTTGAATATATGTATGCTTACGCCATCTTGTATTTAATTGTTTAGTATCTTATTTTAAAAAATATATTTCTTATTTAATCTATTATAATAAAAAAAATAACTTTGAATTAAATAATAATAATATTTTTTTATGAAATCCACGTAACACGTTATAACGTCAATGTATGATGTACATGGTCATTATAACCTATATGAAATAAGGTTACAAACGTATCTTTAAATTGGTAGGTAAGTTTAAGATTTTAAATATACTAACAATTATACAATATCAAAATATTATGATAAAATTTTAATGCAGTAAAATTATTATTATTATTTTGTATTTATTTAAATGTAATGTTTTTCTTACTTGAATAGCTTTGATAGATTTAAAAACTTATTGCATGGCGCAAAATCTAATGTTTTTATTAGTTAAGTAGCCTTTTTAAAAACTTATTTCCAACTTATATAGCAAATAAGTTTGATTTAACTCGAGTTTGATAAAAGTTAAATCATAGATCTTTGATATACTCTGTCTTATTTTCATCTTTAGTTTGTACGTGTTCATTTTAAAGTTTTAATTTTTATATACTATAAATATAATTTTTACTATAAACTAATTACAGGATTATCTTAATTTTTTAAAATAATTATTATAAAATCCTTTAAAAAAGAATGATTACAAAAATTAACAATCGCACTATTCTTCTATAGTTAAATAGTTAACTAACCTATTTGCTACATAGACAACCTGTATTCTTTTGGTAATTCTCTTATACCTTTTTATACACGTATAATAACTCAAAAACATGAAATTTGTTTTCCAACGAAACGTGGCTGCTTCAACGCTTAGCTGAATGAATATTCTGTCCTAAATTAAAAATGAGAGGCATGAATCATGCTATTGCTAGGTGGGTCTAGTATGTCAGGAACATTTTGACATTTTGCATAACCATCTTTCTTTCAATGTCACAATGCGAATTCAACCTCAACATTAAACACAGTGTCCTTGTGCCTTACACGATAGCTTTGTTTCACTTTATTCATTCTGAACTAAATACGTGGGCATTAGAATTTCAATTTTCAAAAGCTTCAAAATTTCACGCACACATGGACTCATTGTAGACTTGTCAAACTTAATCATAGGTGATAACTTCTATTTTGGGACACAATGGGATCACAATATTATAGCAATTATCTTATTTCATACCCTATTTGGTTATAGTGATAGGTCCCGCGACAAATATTAAGAGGCTAATTTTGAGGCACGTTTTCATCTTCTGTCTTGATGCCAAAAAAGTGAGGACTCAAAACTCATATGCGTGCCACGTTAATCGCTAATAAAGTCTAGGCAAGGGCCCATTGTTCAGCCCGTGAAACGACATAGCTCTGACGTCGTTGCGTGTGCTCGCTCGCAACCACCGTTTTTATTTCATTCCCTTAATCTTTTGGGTGGGTGCGGTCGGCGCCGAGCTTTCCCATGCATATTCCCGTAACCACAATTTTGAGGTGCGAAGCCATCTCCTTATCCTTTTTATAAGCGGTGCTATAGCTCATAAATACTATGGATTACTGTTTTCAAAAGCAACACAGGTTAACCGTATTTCCTTCAACACAAACTAACACTATCCTGAATCACAAATATGATTGATAAGTACTTTTTTAAGAGGGTAACAAGCTTTTCAGTCTGATTACGTTTTAAATTAAAAATTAATCGAGTTTGTAGAGATCTTTTAGAGTCTTATTAAAAAGTCAAACTGATAACCACATTACATATATATATATATATATACATTTATTTATTAAAAATTTCTATTTATTGAAAAATGTTTTTTATATTTCAGTTTCGTCCAAATCCCAGTGTCAATAACGAATATTTGAAACACTCGATAAAGCTGTTTCAACATTAAACAGAGAGAACCGTACACTACACTTGTCACGCATGCAGGTGATCACCGAAAACGATGACGCATTAACCGAACCGCATGGACCGTAACCGTTAAATTTTTCTGCAACGAGTTTATCTGTCTGCCACTCTTTCGGTATTTTTTTTTTTTTTCCGAAGTAAAACACAACTATTCAGGAAAACAGAAACCTATTGTGACTCTTAGTTCACAAGTGATTTATTTAAATGTTTAAATAAAAAACAGAAAATATCTTACCCCAAAAAATAAAAATAAAACTACAATGAAAACTGTGTCTGCCGGCAAGAGGCAATGTCGAGGTTATGTTCGTTTAGTATGTTATAAAGTTAAATTTTAAAACATTAAATTTAATTAAACTCTAGCACAATTTAACTCATTTTGCATTTCAGTTCATCTAACGTGTTGACTCCGTTATTTAAAAATAATTTAATTTATCATTTCAACTTAAATTTATTTATTGAATTAGATTGAGTTTTAATTTAAAATTTAACAACATTTAAAAGCAAGTAAATGAATTAGATATTTAATGTTGAATTTATAACATTCATCGGTAACAAGATCGTTTTAGTCCTTAAATTGAATGAAAATTTATTTTTAAAATTTTCAAAAATTATATTCTCAAAAATATTATGCC
>JAMLFT010009507.1:0-12654 GCA_026544285.1 Pachyrhizus erosus | reverse complement strand
TTCCGATCTACTAATTTAATATAATTAATTATTTTAAATAAATATAAATTTAAAAATATATATTATTAAAAAAATACATGTAACTGTCTTATCAAATTTTTTAATAAAATAATAAATTATTAAACAGTTAATGTTATTATTATAACATCAATTAATACAATTATTTGACAATAGAAATTAAAATAAAAAAATTAATATAAAAATATTAAACACAATTTGCAAAAAGAAAAAAAGATGTGAATGAAGAAAGAATGTCCAACATTATACGAGACAATATGTTAAGAATTTTTTTTAGAATTACAAAATGAAAAAAATATATAATAAGTGTAAATCTTAAATAAATTCGTGTAATTTACTTTTTTCTAAAAAAATATATTTTAATCATAACATCATTGTTGAAAAATATATTTTTTATATTTTTTTATAAAAGTTTTAAGTTAATTGTTTTGATGTTTTCTTTTTATGTTGATATTTTTGTATTTTTTTAACATTTATCCTTTTGACATTCTCAAATTAATTTTCTTTAACTTAATATTACATGTTAAAATAATTTTTTTTAAGAATAATTTTTTTAGTGTACTCTTTTAAGAATAACTTAATCTCTTTCTCTTTCATGTACTTTTTAATTCGAAGAATGACACATTTTATTCCCACTTTCTTTACTTACAAATTCGTAAATCTAATTTTCTTGAATTAACTGTACATGCTTTATAATCTTAAATATTTTCTCTTTCAATATATTCTTTTAAAACTTTACATGAACTAATTATACATATTTCATTAATAATCATAAATAATTTGTTATCTTTAATTGTTTTTACACATTTTAGAATCTTACTTATCATTTAAAATTCATAAATGTACGGAATACCCGTTAGATAATTACAGATAAAATAAATAAATTGTTTAATACGAAAATTTTAAATGGATAGTGTATATGCATTATAATATGTAAAATGAATAGTAATATCACGAAAGCTGGTTTAGAATTTGAAATATGTGAGATTTTTTTTTTTGAAACTAAAGTTTTTATTCACTTAAAGTTAGAAATTAATTCTTTAAAATGCTAATATTTATTTAAGAGGGTAATTTATAGATGCTCGTCCATACATATAGATTTGAGAAAGAAATGTTTTACTACATGATTAAGGAATATAGTAGTTACCACTCAACCATTTCAATATGTTGAAATTTTAAATATGTGAAATAGAATTTATAGAATCAACCAAATGTTACCCTCCCTAAAAAAAGTGTTACCCAAAATACGTATGCATCATATCCATTGACTACTTGTTAAATTGACCAAAATAATTAATAAAAAAATATTCAAGCTTAAGTACATCAAGCAAGTTCAAGTATGTTGGATATGGTGGTTCACTCAAACTTTTTAGAAAAAAAAAAAAAAACTTGAATTAGACAAGAGTAACTGAATCCAAGACAATATTCAATTTGACCAATTGAAATTATTGATAAAAAAAAAAAGAAAAAGAGAAAATGGTAAATTAAATCACACTCTCAACCTTTCCACTTCGGAATAGGTATGAGAGGACCGCGTATGCCCCATGGTGACCGTATCATTCCAAAATTGACCTTTCAACCCCCCCACATAAAAGCTTGTGTACACATTATCTATTTGTCTTCACAGCACAAGCAATTTTTTTAGACATCATAATATGTGTAAAATACATACTCCACTAAAAGAGTATTTGATTAACTCTTTATAAAAGAAATTAATATAAATTTTAAAATAAAAAAAAAATATTATATATAACTCGGAAACGTTATAAAGTGTTATTATAATTTTTTATATATTTTAATTTCCTAACATTATAAAATGACAATTATTTCAATCTTACAAATGACTAAAATTTCTGTCCTGACAGACTGGAGACATTCAACTCATCTACTGCTGCCACCACCTGTTTCCACTATAAATGCACTGTGCCTCTGTGTTTCCACTTCAAGAATTATAATCGCTTTCTAGAGTTTAATTTTCTTGGGAAAATGTGGTTCGACCTAAGAAAACGACACTAGCATAGCATAAGAGTAAACGCAGTTGAATTTTCTCCAGAAAATTAAGCTCAACTTAGTAACAACACACGCAGTTGTGTTGAATTTTCCTCAGGGAGAAGACAGACAGTGAAAAAGGGGAGAGGATGTGGAAACTCGTGCGATTCGCTGCCGCCTCCAACCTCGCCGGATCGCGGCGGTTCTCCACCGCGATTCCTGGTCCGTGCATTGTTCACAAACGCGGTGCTGACATACTCCACGATCCCTGGTTCAACAAGGTTTCTCACGTCATAAAACTTTTAACTTCGCGTGAGCTTTTCTACTAGTGTTTGAATTTGGCAGAAGCTACTCAGTTTCTATTTTTTTTTTATCTTTTTTTTTTTGGAGTTACAGAAGCTTCTAGCAGTTTATAAACTGGTGCTTGAAAGCCAAAGTTGTATTGTTATTATTATCAGTTAGAGTGTTGATTAGTGTTATTATCATGATTGTGTGAAAATAGAAGCTAATTCTTTGTGTTTTTCATCCAAGCAAAAAGGGAAAAAACAAAAAAAGAGGAAAATAATAGAAGCTAATACTATTTGGTGTTTGTTGATATTCTCCACGGCATGTGATTAAAGTTTGGTTGACTGCTTGAAAAAAATGGTGCTTCTCATGGGTTTTTGTTTTACATAATTTCGGGATGTTGTCAAATTGGTCATAAAACCTTTCTTCACTGTCTTCTTCTGGATCCTGAGTCTCTTTTTATTTTATTTTTTATTTTTTTTGTTAATAAATTTTTGGAATGCAGGATACTGGGTTTCCTTTGACTGAAAGGGACAGATTGGGGCTTCGGGGCCTTCTTCCTCCTCGTGTTATATCCTTTGAGCAGCAATATGATCGCTTTAGTAAGTTTGAGGACTACTTTTCTGATATTTATCGATTGGGGTCATTCAGTAGTAGACATTTTGCCTATCTTCTGAAAGCTATATTTGCACTGTATAGATAGTTTTCTCCATAAGCACTGTATAAACTTCTCTTATAAGCTAAAATTAGCTTATGCTTATAGAGAAATTATCCAAATAGGGCAATTATCTATGTACTAGTGTAGTGTGTTTGGGTTTAGGCTTTTTACCCTTTGTAATTTTATTCTTTAGTAATATTTGGTTGTTATAATTTTTTTTTCCAGTGAATTCATTCCGATCTTTGGAGAATAATACTCAGGGGCAATCTGATAAAGTTGTTTCCCTGGCAAAATGGAGGATCTTAAATAGGCTGCATGACAGGAATGAGACTTTGTACTACAGAGTGAGTTAGACTATAAAGTTTGCCTTTTGGTGATTTTGAGCTAAATTTTCTTGTTAATGTAAAAATATAATCAAATTTTTGTTATTTGTTATATGATTCTTACATTGTTATATTTCATTTTTTTTCAGGTTCTTATTGATAATATTAAAGAGTTTGCTCCAATAATATATACTCCTACTGTTGGATTAGTGTGTCAAAATTATTCAGGGTTATTTAGACGTCCACGCGGAATGTATTTTAGTGCCAAAGATAAAGGAGAGATGATGTCAATGATCTATAACTGGCCAGCTCACGAGGTATTGCATTAGTTTTGGAAATTCAGCATCATTTTCTTTTTGTTCATTATTGAAATTAGAAATAGCCATTTTCATCATATTCTTCCCCTATAATCCTTGCACTGTTTTATTCAACATTGTGGAGTTTTTAACCATTGAAACACTTGATTTAATTCTCTAATTCTAATGCTGAATTCAGAAAATTTCCACTCCTTGAGTGATAAATAAACAGATATTCAGTTGGCTTGGAACTTGGATTTTGTGATACTCTCTTCTATTGTAGCTTAATATAAAATAACTCTCAATACGTTATATGTCAAATTTGCAATCCTGTGAAAGGAACCATTAGTTATAGAATGCAATATGGTTTTCTTTATTACAATTTGCACCTATCCAGAATTCCAGATTAATTTATCCAAATCTATTTTATTTAGTTTGTGTCATTTATAATTTTGATTTTACTTTTTACAACATAAATGTTCTTATAATTTCTTTTGATTTTTTTACAAATATTTCCTCTTAAGGAAGGTTATTGTTGGTTTTAACATGAGGTGAGGTTTGTGAAAACAAAAAAACTTAAGGGAGGTTGAGGTATTTTTCTTTTTTTTTTCTTTTTACTGAAAGGGGTCTTTTATAATTAAAGTTGATACTGATTTTTAAGTTTGTATAGATTGTTTTCAATGACTTTGGTCGCGTATCTTTGATTGTGGTTACCAATTACCATGAGTGTGTTCGAGAAGTCAAATAAGCTAGCTTCTAGCTTATTTGACCTTAGAAGCTTGGTTGACCAAAATAGAGTTATTTGGTAAAGGAGTTTATTTCACTAGTTAGAAGCATTTTTTAAAAGGCTACTTTATGTAGCATTTAAGCTTGTAAGCTCCTAGTTTATTTTTTATTTTTATCTTCGTTATCTTATTAAAAAAAATTCTTCATCCTTCTTTTCATTTCTTTATAATATAAAATCATCACAATTAACCAGTCACTTACCATATTATCCACGTATTAAGCCCAATAGTGTTGGATGTGAGGAGGGGGGGGGGGTATATTAGGAAAAATCCAAGTCTCATGTTGACTAGAAATATAACTAAAATAAAATATATAAGTGAGTGATAAATCTCACCTTACAAGGTGGTTTTATGGAATTGAGTTAGGTCCAAACCCAAATTCTGAGACTTTTATATCATTTTACACTTGTCAGCTAGTTCAACAGTTAGTTTTACCAAACATTTTCCTAAAGCTAAACGAATATATAAGATTTCTGCTAACTTATTTATTAGGTTTGCCAAACGTGCTTCATGACTTCAGTGTGTTTTGGTTCATTAAGTGACAAAATTGGCATGCAATTGTTCATACATTATGTTTGGTCATCATCTTATTGCTCTGTTGCAGGTAGACATGATTGTCTTAACAGATGGAAGTCGAATTCTTGGCTTAGGTGACCTTGGAGTTCAGGGAATTGGAATCCCCATAGGAAAACTTGATGTTTATGTTGCTGCTGCTGGTATCAACCCACAAAGAGTATGCTTCTTTTTTATCTGTGTAACTATTTTTTTCATCTCAATCTTAGGCTGTTTTTGTCTCATGGTTTGCTGGCATACATCTGGTGTGAGTTACTTACAGATCTTTTGTTGGTGGTCTAGGCTTAGGATAAGAGCATTCTTGACATTTAAGCAGTGGACAGGATTGTTAGTTATTACTTATGCTAGGATAGATACAATTTCATTAATGCTTGTAATTTTATTTTGTGTAGTTACATGTGAATTCTATAAATTACTTGACAATTTGTTTTGTTCATGATGTTCTGACTTTATTAAATCATTAATGGGGAATAATATGTTGATTAGACCTTTTGTTTAACTACCAACTTGATAAAGGCTCTCTTGTTAACTCACCACGTGTTTGTTTTTCCAACTGGCAGATACTTCCAGTTATGCTGGATGTTGGCACCAACAATCAAAAGTTACTTGAGGACCGCCTTTGTGAGTCTAACTCTGTTCTTTTAGATCTTTTGTTTTCTTATTTATAGCTGTTATTTGTCTCATTAATTTATTTGGGAACAAAGATGGACTATGGAACCAGAAATTTCATGATGGGAGGACAAAACACTTTTTAAAAAAAAAAACTTTCAATCAGGAACGACTTTTAAGTTTCCATATCTAAGACCAGGATTAATAAACTGCACTGGAGTATGGTTTCGGATCATAGGCATCAAGGCTTTAAAATTGCCAAACAAGAGTAAAAGATTCAGATTCATTAATCATAACCTACTTTCCCTTCTTAGCTACTATTACTGCAATGGAAGCTTTAGAGTCTTTAGAATTAACCTACCTTGCTTTTCACCTTGCACATATCTTCTCATCTCACCTGGGCTAGCTCTGTAAATTTAGAGGCTTTGCTCCAATAAAACTTTCTTACTGTAGATTTAAGCTCATTGCAAAGCTTGTCTGGAAATTTAAAACCCCTTCCAGCCCCACTGATTCAGCTGTTGCTAGGGACCTATGTTTTATTTGTAAACTAAGGAAAATGTTATGCTTATCAGTTTCAGCTGTCAGCAATCTAGATTTATGTAGTTTGGCATTTGAATAATATGACCCTATACTTAAACGTGATATTTTGGGGGTGTGATTATTCAATTGCTTTGAAATTATTGATCTTTTGAGAAACTATTCCTAATAATTTATCACAAGATTCTATTTATACATTTTCTTATGCAAAAATGAACCTATTAGCAAAATAAAATAACATCAAAGTCAAATAAAGATTGACCATATTCAAAATTCTGACTTATTTGAATAACTGAAGTATATTGAATCTTTTGATTGTTTTCTTAAAGTATTCTTGATTATTTTTTCCTTGATTTGTAATTTTCTTCTCAATATGCAAAGACCATACCAAAAGCTAGCATACTAATTTTTCTTAGTTGATATCAGAAGGAATTGGATTTTTTGACATTTTAATGTGGCAGATTTAGGACTTCGACAACCAAGGTTGGAAGGTGAAGAGTATCTATCAATTGTAGATGAATTCATGGAAGCTGTTCATGCTCGATGGCCCAAGGCTATTGTGCAGGTATGTTTGTTTATTTTTTATCCTTTTCCCATTGATGTGTTGGTTTGTATTTATTCTAGCACATATTACTGACTCTCAATGTTCTATTTAGATTTTATTAATTTTGTAACTAGATTGTTGTGTTAATTTTATCAGTTTGAGGATTTCCAAATGAAGTGGGCTTTTGAAACCCTGGAAAGATATCATAAAAGGTTTTGCATGTTTAATGATGATATACAGGTGAGAAAGTGAGATTAAATATTGTTAATGTAGAAAAAGTTGAATGTGTTATCTAACAGTGCGTTATTGAGTTAACGACTGAAACTTCAATTTTATTTCATGTCCTATAGGGCACTGCTGGTGTTGCACTTGCTGGATTGTTGGGAACTGTAAGAGCCCAAGGTCGACCATTGACTGATTTTGTGAACCAAAAGATAGTTGTAGTTGGAGCTGGGAGGTACTTCGCTTGCAAAATTGATAATGAACATAATATTGGGTGTCCAGTTACTTTTGTTATGTTCTGTTACACTCCTGCATTATTGCTACTTTCTGCCTCAAGCTTTATTTTGCCTGGATTACAGTGCAGGGCTTGGGGTTCTAAAAATGGCCATCCAGGCAGTTGCAAAGATATCTGGGTGCAGTGAATTAGCTGCCAAAAGCCAATTCTATTTGATTGATAAAGATGTATGCTTTCATGACCTTTTCTTGCATTTTCAGTCCTTCAAGTTACATAATTGTGTTGACTTTCATATCCATAATAAAAGGTCCTTTTCAATTGTGAGTTTGAATGAACTTCATGTAATCTAAACATCATTTTAATTTTTTTCATCATATTCTTTGTCCTGATTTGTCTTTGCATTTAATGTTGTTGGCATGAGAGAAGAGATAATAATAGTGTGCAATAAATAGTATTTTGATGTGGCTATTTCATATTTATATGTAGGGTGGGCAGTTTATTCCATTAAATTTTTAGGTGAAGTCTGATAACAATGCCATCTTTGTATGCAGGGTCTAGTCACAACAGAGAGGAACAATCTAGATCCAGCTGCAGCTCCATTTGCTAAAAATCCAAGAGGCATAGAGGGGCTTACTGAGGGTGCTAGTATAATTGAAGTGGTAAATGTTACAGGATTCATCAAGGAAAATTCGTTTGGCTCAATGATCTACTTTCTGACATTGAAAAGAGTTATTTTGTTATAAAAGGACTAAAGTCTCTTTACTTTATTGAAGCTAATTTTAAAGATTATGCATACTTTTATGTCTATCCTTTAATTCTTAAACCTATTGTTCTGTAGGTTAAGAAGATTAGGCCACATGTGCTCCTTGGTTTGTCTGGCGTTGGTGGTATTTTCAATGAGGAGGTAATTGTCTTCTACAATATAAATTCTACCATTTCGTATCCCTAAATGAAGTATATTAAATTAATAAATGTACTAGACATCTTTGACAGCTTTGGTACTGTATGAACTTTTCTGCAATCGAATTTCTTAATTTTAATGGTTGAGATTCGACTCAGGTGCTTAAGGCAATGAGAGAATCTGTTTCAACAAAACCTGCTATCTTTGCCATGTCTAACCCCACCATGAATGGTTTGTTTGTACAAGGCTCATCAAGCACTCATAATTCCTAATAATGTTTATGTTTTTTCATTGACTTTTTTTCTTTTTTTTTTTTCTTTTTTATGAATATGGGGACAGCTGAGTGCACTGCTATTGATGCTTTTAAGCATGCTGGGGAAAATATAGTGTTTGCAAGTGGAAGCCCTTTTGAAAATGTAGATCTTGGTAATTACCACTTTCTTTGGTTTTGAAGAATCTTGTATAGTTCTATTTTTCTCAGGTGTTGAAGAATCTATTGATTTAAATTTTGTGCAGGTGATGGAAAAGTGGGTCATGTAAATCAAGCAAACAACATGTACCTGTTCCCAGGGTAGGGGTTATCCTTCTTGGCTTGCATATTCTCATAAATTATACCTGTCAGTTGAATTATTAGTGTAACATACTAACTTCTATTTTAACCTTTTCATTTCAGAATTGGTTTGGGAACTCTTCTGTCAGGTGCTCACCTTATAACAGATGGAATGTTGCAAGCAGCTTCTGAATGGTATGATGTTAATTTGGAAAATTGTTTCTTTTTTGTTAACCAAAAGCTATTGTAACTAGCATTCATGGAAGTTTGGCAAGATGTCTTCTGATATTTCGAGTCCTAGTATAATAGAATTCGCTGGCTGCTATAATCATTGACCTGTTTGTCCTTCTCTTATGTGTTGGTCAACATCTTTGCTGTTCTCTACATTTCCTTCTTTTGAAATCGATTCTGTATATGCCCTATGTGAAACACTTGCCATAGGTTTTCAAGTACTATTTATCTTCAGTGCATTTCTTTAAGCTATATGATGAAAATTATATGGCTAATTTCATTTAATTAAATTGCTTCTTCCTTTTTAGTTTTCCCAGTTCTGATGAGATTTCACTTTATGCTTGTTTTCAAATAAATTACTAACATACTGATCATTATAGCCTTGCTTCATACATGGCTGAGGAAGATATCTTAAAAGGAGTTTTGTATCCATCCGTTGATAGGTAATATTCCTTTTTTCTCTTGGTATCTTGGCTTTGCTTTTCCTGTTACCTTTTGTAATGACTAATGATCAAAATAAATGAAATTGCAATTTTTAATGAACTTAAAACTGATGCTGTGAATGTTATTATCATCAAAGGTGTTCTCACTCATTTCCTAAATATAAAAGCTTCTAATATGGTTAAAAAATGTATACTCGGTTTTTTTTTTTTATAAGAAAAACAATGGTCTTGTTCATTTGGTTGTTTGTTTAGAAGCTAAAAAAATTCTCAATAACTGATGTTATTGCACTCTCTTATTAATGCGACTTTGCATGCTGCAGCATACGAGATGTTACGGCTGAGGTTGGGGCTGCTGTGCTTCGAGCAGCAGTCGAGGAAGAGCTGGCAGAAGGACATGGTGATGTAGGGCCCAAAGAACTTTCCCATATGTCAAAAGTATGAAAAGTTTTTCAGATCACACATCTTTACTATATATTAAAACTACTGGTAGAATGTGCCACAAAGTTTTGCATGCTATCAGTCTAGAATGTATTGACATCTCTGAACATTGCAAAATTATCGAGAATTGCTAACTGTAACTGGTGGTTAATGTTACAGGACGAGACTGTGGAGTATGTCCGAAGCAATATGTGGTATCCTGTGTATTCTCCTCTTGTTCATGAAAAATGATACCCTGTCCATATGTACAATTTTTGGGGGGATCTGTGCCATGCGGGTCTCAAAGAGCTGCAGCCAAGCCTTTTCTATGGTTTCTAATCTAATGTTCTTAATCCATTCGTTCGGCCGAGAATTACTGTATTAATATTGAAATTTGACTTTCTAAGGTTCCGTATATATTAATATTATAGCGTCTATGTCCGAGATATTTTGTCAAGAGCTGTTTAATGTTAATGACTGGTTGGGTAGGTGGTTTCATTATCTACATTAAATGTAGCATTTTTTGTATAATGGTGACCCATATGTTTCAACTCTTGCCCTTTTATTTAAAACTTCGAAATTCTCATCACCTGCAGGTTACTAAAATGCTAACAAAGGTTGATGTAGTAGACATGAGCTAGATTTTGGCTGTTCATATGAAAAACTTGTTGCCGAGTAATTTGTCAAAATTTCTGTAAGCACTTCATAAATTTTGAGGTCTACTTTGAGGTTGAATTCATCTCAATTTTTCAATTAGCAAAAAAATAAAAAAAAAAAGCAAATTACTAACATGACTTGTATATTTTGGATTAGCACATTTCGTAAATAGGTTAGTAGGAATAATTGAATTCCATGATAACAACTATTATTTGTCTATTAACTGAACAATATACACCAACGAAAATATGTACTTTCTTCACGGTATAGAAAGGTGTAAAGATTGAATCTTGATCCTCTTCAGTGTCTCTTTGACATCTACAGTAAAAATCATAATTATAGGATATATCTAATAATTTTTAGAAATCGGTTAATTTTTTTTTTCACAATTGGTCATTTTCTAATAAGATTGGTTAACATTAATGAAAATTGATCAATATTTATGGAGATTGGTAATTTGACATAAAAAATTTGTCAATATTACTTGAGGTTGTTTCATTTGATTAATATTTATTAACATTGACTAATAGTTTCCTTAATTGACCAATTTTGTCAATCATGAGATGTAATGTACGGTTATGAATCTTTCAAATTTAGATCCTTTGTGGTCAGATTTCTTTAGTTACAGTGCTGTAAAGTTCTGGCCATTGATTAGTTGCTGCCGTAGTAGTTAGTAAAGGAAAAAAGTGTAATCAATGGCTAAAATTTTTCCTATTGAGAGAATCATGCTGCCATCTAAACTCGAATCTTCCTATGGAGAGAAACATAAAGAATCGTTGGAGAGGATCTTTGTGGGTAAAGGTTTGAGTGTGCTAATAATATAAGTTAACCAAAATTTCATCACAATCATATCTTTTTTCCTATATTTAGAAGCCAATGATTGTCCATCTGACGTATTCTATATTCTTACCAAAGTGTGATCCTTTTGGTTGATAACATAATGTGTTGCCAATGATATAATAAGATTACTTAGGAGTTCGGAATAAGACTCCTTAAGAGTAAGATTTGGATTCTCTAAAATATTCTTCAGGTTAACATGACATGTTACGTACACAGCACAGACCAAAATCAGCAGTTAAAACAAAATAATTTCGAATGATATACTAAAATCAGCAGTTACAACAAAACAATATCGAATGATACGCTAAAAATATGTATTAAATCAGAGAATTTTATAACTCTTTCAACAAAAATTCAAGGATTATGTATGCTTCAATTTTGGACTATCTTCACACAGATCACAACAGCAAAGGAGCAACTAGCAAGCTGTACTTTACATAAGGACAACTTGTCGTTCGTTTCAGTTGGTTTAATCTTTTATTTATTTTTAGAGAAATGCTAGCAAGCAATAATTATTACATCCTTTTAAATACATCCTCTCCTATTTATTGAAATTTTAAAAATTATAAGATTAGGATATATACATTAAATATGATATAAAACTCACAAAATTTTAAAATTTTTAATAAATTTTAACTAATAAAAAATAAAGTTTTTGTAACACTTCTTATTTTTAATATATAATGTTTTTTAACGATTCTTATTTTTAATATAATTCTTTTATTAAGAATTAGTGATTTTAAGAGGAGGAACATAGAAAAAAATAAGTTGGGAATTGGGACATTTGGTAAAGATGATTTATAGTAAAATTACTTTAATTTTTAATTAAATATAACGTGATATAATTAATAAATAATCTTATTTTAAAGATATAGTTAAAACTTTAACGATTTATTTGTATGTAAAAAATATGTTAAAAGAGATTTACCCATAAATAAATATTTATATATCAAGAGATTAGTCTTGTGTTCTTCGTCGAATTTATAAAAAAAAAAAAAAGGATTTCAACGAGCCCACAATTAGAAATTCTCTCCCGGATGTGATGCTGCGACACTGTGACTACAAATGAACAGAACAATGTATTATTTTTGTGCCCTTGTGTGATTCAAGTTTGTCTTTCTTCTTATTAGCACGAAACGATCATTGATTTTGCAATTCAAATAATCAATAATAGCTCCTGCCACTACAGATTTGATAATGTATCACCAATTTAAATAATCAATTATGCAATTCAAGTAATCGATTATAAAATTTAGATGATCCATTAAGTAACAAGAACTTAATCCAATTTTAATATGACCTTAGGTAGAACCGATTGTTTACCAACTATAATGGATTAAGTGTATGTATTTCATCAATTATATAGACAATTTAATCAATTAAGAATTTATTTAGATAAGTTTATCTCAAAGTATTTTTAAAAAAATAAAAAGAAAAATTTTAAAATAGATTTCTTTATAAGTTAAAATTTTATGGATAAGTTAATTTGTAAAAAGTTTTCTCATATTATTTTTCTAAATAATAAATTTTAATTTATGCAT
>JAMLFT010009506.1:0-12655 GCA_026544285.1 Pachyrhizus erosus | reverse complement strand
AATGAGGAACTAATTTTACGCAATAAAAATAAACGAGAAACTAAAAATAGACAAATATTTTTACAAAGACTAAAAGTGCTGAAAGAAAAATAAAAGATTAAAAGTTGTAAAAAAATTAAAATAGTAAAAATTAAATTCTAAAAAAATAAAAGGAATAAAAACTTAATTAATTTTAAAAAAATCTCAATCTAAGTCTTTTAAGATAGATTTACATTAATTTCAACTCATAGTGTCGTACAACATATCAACATATTAATTTGATTATTTAGTTTTACAAATAAACATTACAAATATACACTTGGATAAATTATGTAATCATTATTGCTGTCTAAATATATATTATTCATTATAGTTATCATTTCAAAGTTTTAATGTAATTGAAAATCATTATTACTATCTTGTTCTAAAGTCTAAACATAATTTCAATAATATGCAAATTAATAATTTATTTCACTATCCTTATATTAATTAATTCCAATAAAATAAATTATAAACTTGGACATCAAGATGCACAAGTAATGTGGGAAATGCTATTAGGAATCAAAAGCAGCAAATTGTTTTAACTAATATGATTATTATCTTAAGTTTTATTGATATGCCTATAAGTATGAGAAATCTCGAGTGTAAGATCCTGAGTCAAAAAATTCGCAGATTGTAGAAGTGATAGCACTGTGGTATTTAATATAAGAATTATCTACTTTCAAACTGAAACCTTTTACCTTTTTTTTTTTTTTTTTAACAAACCAGAACTGTGTTTAACAAAAGAAAGACACATTAAAGTACATCATAACATGATATGAGTGAATTTCTTTTTTTAGAGTCTAAGATCATCCTTAGCCTTATGCAATAGAAACAATATATTGGTTGTTCCAATTGAATACCCTTTTTTATCAATTACATAAGACTTGATTATTACACAAATTAATATCATCTCCCCCTTGCTAATTGATATATATATCTTAGTTAAAAAAATATAATTATATGGACAATTATTGCACGACAAATCCCTAGTTGCTAAAAGAGACACTAATTAACTCTTAATGAACCTAGATCGTGTGCTAGGGATAACCTCTATATTCTGTTCTATATAACAAAAGTCTTCTTCAGTGTCACATGTCGACATTTGGTTAAAAAAATTCTTGCCTATCTTAGCATCATCCTAATCATTAATTTGGTCCTTTAATTAAACGATTCAAATCATTGAATAATAAATATCTTTATAAAATATATTATATTTATTATTTAATTATAATATATATTATATTATGTACATTTTACTTTATATCTTATATGTTATCACACAATATTTTATGACTTATAATTACAAATTACATTTTTTAAAACATAATACCTATTTATCTAATATAAAATTTTTATTTAATAAATTTATTTTTATAAAAATTTATATATTATTAAAATAATTAAAATAATTAAAATTATTATAGAAGAAATTTGAATTAAAAATAATTATTTATCTCTTAAGCGTACAAAAATTATAAGAATATATTAAAAATACAAATTTAAAATAACTTATTAAAAAATCAAAATAAATTTAGAGAAATAATTATTTATTTCTTAAACTTTCTTTAAAATTAAAAACATAAATAAATTTTTATGTGATAAAATTATTTGTAATCAGTGCTAGTTTTATTTTGGTTTTGAAGAAATATTATAATGAGAGTAATTTTATTTATTATTTTCACTAATTATTACTTTAATAATAACCAAAATTATATTGAAGTAAAAATATTAATGGTTCTAATTTGAATATAATTTTAAAATGAAATTTTATTAAATATTAATGAATATTTGTACGAGTATTCGTTAGTAGATACTCATAATTTTTTTAATATCCATTAATATTTAATAAAAAATTAAAAATATTTTAAATACAATTTAGTTATATTTTTTTTTAATTTTTTGCACAAAAATAGTTAAGATAAAAAAAACTATTATTATTAAAATTAATAAAAGTTATGTTTAAATACCTAATTTTGTTAACAAAATTCTAAAATTCAAAAAGTATTTATATAATTTAATAAAAAAAATCAATACTCGGAGGTATAAGTATCATGACACATGTATCTATTATTTTAATAATTAAATAGTAAAAATATCTTTACCTGTTATCCACATGTACCAATTAGTAATATTTATTTTGTGCATTATGAATTTTATCTATAGATATTTATGAGTATGATTTTTTTGTTGTTCTTAAACATATCTATGTATTAAGTTATCTTTGTACAACTTATATTTGTATATTATGTATTTATATATTACAGATATTAGTTGTACAAAAACTTTATGTTTACTATGATTTAAAACATATTTTATAGCAAATATTAATTATTTTTATGAATTATTTTACATAAATATCTTCACTAAATTATTACGTTTATTAATTTAACACAGATATCCTGTTATATATTTTGTCTATATATTTGATTATTATGATAAGTAATTAATAAAATAATTCGATTAAGATGATGATTTTTAAAACAAAAATAATTACTGTATACTATAATACTTTTAGACACAAAAGTTTATAAATCAAAAGTCATCTTATAATTATTTTTTATGTAATAACAAAAACTTTACCCTTAAAATTAATAATTTTTGGAAAAAAAATGTAAATATTTCACATGCTAACTAACTTCTTTTAATATAAATAAAGAAAAAAAAATTCTCTTGATAAAAAGTGATTAAAATATTATAAAAAAATCTACTAAATTAATAATTAAATAACATAAAAAAAAACATGTGATAACCCTTTCTAGTTAACTCTTAAAAGAGACACTGCTTTGAAAGTGGATTACGGTTAACCTGTACCTTAGAATAATATTTTATAAATAAAAGTATAACTCGTATCTTTTTAAACTAGTATAACATTAAAGTATTGCTCAACATTTTACATGTTATTGTTAAACTTAGATAATTTTCATAAAAAAATAGATTAAATTACTTTAAAAATGTTATTATATCTTTATTATTTATTCTTTTAAAATCTAATTATTATAATAAATATTTAATCTTAATTATTAAATTTTAAAAAATAAATGATAAAAATAAAAAATAAATCGTTTAAAGTTCCTCTTAGATAAACTTAATCTTTCTTCTTTTTATATAAGATAATTAAGAATATGAGTATACTAGCTCAAGGCACCTCATTAGTATAAAAATAAAAAATATATAATTTATCGGTTAAGCTAATAAAACATTTTTGGAGGGGAGGCGGTGAACATTCTTATAATTTGCAGGCCAAGAGAGGCCCAAAACGAGATGCAAGGACTCAATCAAAAGAAGTGGCCCAACACTACAGGAATATCTAACAACTACGTACGCAGTAATGGGCTAAACTTTGCTACTGTATTCAAAAAGAATTTCCGAACAAACAATTTTCTTTCAAAGATAAGTTTCAAAATCAAGCCATTCGGAATTGGTCCCATTCCACTCCACCGTAACAAAACTCTAAAAAACATTAAAGTTTGTCAAAACTAGGCTGCACTAAATTTTCATTTGTTTTCATATCAGTCTCTTCTTTCATATTCTGAGCTTACGTAACACTTACAAACATCATTTCATTTCCATAACAATCATGCTATCTTTTTTCATCTTCATTTTCCTCAAGCATACAATCATTTATTTTGTCATGATTCCAAGACACTCGTTTCCTTCCTTTACAAACCCTACTCATCATATTCACACCCAATCCAATGTGCTTCTCCTCCTCCCCTCTAATTTTAAATTTCATCCTTTCTCTTCCCTTTGGCAATTCCATCCTAGCGTTTTTCGCTTCTTTTCCATTTAAGCCATTGCTCTGCAATAAGCCGATGTTTTCCTCCCCAGCAAGTGAATGTTCCCACAATTTCTCACCACATTTCCTCTCCTTAACCAAAACCTGAGGACAGTTTTCCTTAGGAAAATGTGGGAGCCATCTTGGTATATGAGTTTTCTCTTGCTTAAAACACCACATTGATGTCCCAGAATCAATGGTTGCTTCTGGAATATTTCTGAAAGGAATAAGTTTAGCAAATGGAGCTTTGTTAGAATGATTGACAAAATTCATAATCTCCTTTAGAGCTGAAGACCCCAGCAGGTTACTTTTGTGCATCACTGAACCACCAGGAAATCCTTGAACAGAACCTAGATCATGAATGCCATTGATGAGGTCAAAGAGGTTGGAATCTGTACGATTAGAGGCATTAGCAAAAGAGGCAGCTGATCTTGCAATGCTTTCCAGATACCTTGTGCAAACGTTAGTTAAGCTTTCAAGAGCATTGAATTTGGAGGTTTTGAATCCAACTGATTGGCAGATTTGAGCAACTGCAATTTTGGCTATAGCAAAAGAGAATTCTGATGAGTTTTCTGCTACTTGAGCATCATTTACTCCCAGACCTTTTTTTTTTATTTTTGTCCTTCGGGGTAGTTTTGATGTGGCTTTTGTGCTGCTGTTGTTTTCCATAGGGTTCATGGAAAATTAGTTAAAAATAGAAATGTAAGAAGAGATAGAACTCAGAACCCTATGAAAAACCCTGGAGTCATGATTTGTCCCTGATATGAAAAAGATGCATACTAGCTCCTTTCCTGTCATCAGACCGAGAAATATAAACAACAAAATTTAACCAGGACTTGCACCTAGAAATGATGAAACATGCTACTCTAAAGTTTCTACAACTTCTATCATACAACAGTTTCTATAGGTGCTCGCCAATTGGAATTTGCTCAATCCATTATTGATTGAGATTCACAAGGTTCTAACAAGCAACTTCAATTTGAAAGCAAACAAAAGAGGCAAAGTATGACCAATGTCTGAATCCAGAAACACCATAAAAATTAAATCCACAAATTAAAAAAGGCACCTCAATTGCTACTTCCCCAGCCATGGAAAACGCCTTGGCTTTGGAAAGTGGTAAGAACTACGTTGATTAAAAAGAAAAATAGAGCCACAGACCGTGCAATTGAAAGAGCAACACAGGGAATAAATGGAACCATGAAAACCAAAAAAGAGGCAGTTCCAGCCTAAAACCACAAGTTCCCCTTTATCACTTAGCAGGCATCATTCAATTAGAATCATTCATAAACAAAAAAAAATAAAAAAAAGAACAATTAAGCCATAAAAATTAGAACAGTAGAGCTAACATAAAAATGTAGCATCGAAAATTAATTTAAAATTTAGGTAATCGGTGCTAATACCGAGCAAGAAACAACAGGCTACATGCATGAATGGGGGAGAGATGAATATTTGATAGAAAAGGGATGCTAAAAAGAAAAGAAGAAAAGAAAGATTAATTGGTAAAGAAGTAACGAAGAAAGTGATCTTACTGGTTATGCAAATAAAAAGTGAGCGGTGCCCTCATTTGTGGTTCGCCATACTACTCCTCCGCGGTAACTGGCAAGGTTAAGCGCACAGAAGAGAAGGCCTGTTGGGTGGGAGACACGTCTCTATTAATTGGGTCAGCTGTGGACTGAATGGGCTGCCTGGGCTTCCAGTCAGTATTCAAAATTGCTCTAAGACAATTTTCAAATACCTATATCTTTATCTTCTATTTTTATCTTTATATATATATATATATATATATATATATATATATATATATATATAAAGTTTTAAACATTATTTATTTAATTCTTATATATTTTTAATTTAAAATAATTTAATAATATTTTGATAGTCATGAATTTAAAATTAATTTTAATTAAATATAAATGGTTTATTTATTTATTTATTATTATATATACGGTCAATTTAAAATAATTTAATAGTATTTTGATAGATCACAATTTAAAATTGGTGATTTATTTTATCTAAATATGGAATTTTTATTTATTTGGATTGAAATATATAATTTTTTTCTTATAAATAGCAATTTAAATGGAAAAAATTAATTTTTCTTCAAATTCACTTAAAATTAGCATCTTTATCCAATTAAATAATTAAAGTAATTACTTATAATATATATTTTAATTTGAATTAATTAAAATCTATAGTTATATCACGTATTTTTTTTAAAATAAAAATCAGTGAATATTAATTTTTTTTGTTTCTTAATTTAAAATGGGATTTGACATTAGATTAGATAATATTTCAGTTTTTTTATAAGAGAAATACTAAATATTAAGTAAGATCAGATGGTGATTTTCTCTAAACAAAGATAAGAGTAAAAAATATGTTTTGTTAATTTTTCATAAATTTTTAAATTATTATCAGGTATTATATTTTTATTTTTTAATAAAAAATATATTGTTTATTATTTATTTTGTTAATATATAACATTCAAGTTTTTATATTCATTTCAATATCTAATTGAAGCAACGATATATATAATTGAAATATTTTTTATGAACTTTAATTATTTAAAATTGATATAAATACTTTCTTCGAATTTTAAATTTTTAAAAATATTATAAATGTTTTCTTACAAAATTCAAAACAATTTTTTTATACATGGAAAAAAATTAAAAAAAATACTTAAAAAAAAATAAGATTAAATAATTAAATTTAAATTTATTAATTCAAAATTAGTAATAATTGAGGTCAAGTTTTTGGATAAGTTATTTACTTTTAAAAAATTCAACTATCTTTTTTATTTTGAATATATTAAAGTGCACTTTTTTATTATGAATAAAATATTTTTTTATTAAATTACAAAAAAAAATTATTATATTTTATTTATTAATTTAATAAAAAATAATATCCTACATTAAATCTTAATAATATAATAATGTGAGAAATATAATAATATATTATTATTAACTTTATTATTCTTTAGCTCATTAAGAATTATGTAGATTGGAAAAATATTTTTAACAATTTTTATTTTGTTGTCCTGAATGAATTTTACATTCAAAGTGTTTGTATGAAGAGCGAATAAAATTGTTACTATTACTAAAATTATTACTTTAAGTATATTTTATATAAGAGATTAGCATTTAATATACTTGACTATCAAAGTTACATAAAAATAAAATTTCAATGTCACAAAAATAACTTTATATTAATTTAATAAAAATAAAAATATTATATTTTTATTATAGTATAATTTTATTTATATTATTTATTTTATATAGGAAATATAATCTATTATAAAATTTATAATTTTATACTTTTTTCTAACGTGAATTCTTTTAATTAAAACTAATTTTTTTTATTATATTTTTCGTTACATAGTTTAATTTGTTTATATTTTTTATTTCAAAAAAATAACATTGTAAAATTTAAATTTATAACTGTAGTGAAAAATAAATATTTTAATTATCTTTTATTATTTGTATTAGTGAATAGGTTCTTTATTGTAAAAAAAAATATCATATGATAAAAAAAAAATCTCAACTCGCAAATTCCTAGTAAGCATAGGACGAAATTTTAACTTGCTACGTCCCTCTATATGTAATTAAAATGAAACAAACGCAAAAAACAAATAATGAAGGAACGAGGACAATTTATCATGAAAAAAATGTAAAAAAAAGCTAGAAATATTATGTATACAAATTCTAGAATATAATATAGAAAAACACAAAAATATAATTTAAACCATGTCAAAAATATAATTCACAAAGTTTGAAATATAGTATAAAAAGGTGAAGCGTGATTTTATGCAATTCATATTAGTATATAATTTCTAGATGCATAAGGTCCTAATCACATTGTACTCCATGGAAAAACAAAAATCCTTTTATTTACAGGAGCAATTAGAAGAGCTACACTTTGTCTCAACAATCATTTATAAAAATAAATATATCATCATTTGTTGTAACATCCTTAATTTGGGATTTAAAATTAAATAAGATTAAATTCCTTTAATAACAATTAGTTTAAAAATTAAGAGATGATTCTTGAAAGTCTTATGAGGGAAAAAATTGAAAAGAACCTACTAAAGGTTTAGTAAATAGAATAATTAACTTTACAAGATTAAGAATAGTGATTGTTAGTTAGGTGATTAATAAATAAACATCAAATTAAAAAAAAATATTTCTTATTAACATTTTTGTAAATAAAGCATAAAATTAATAAAAAAAAAGAATATAGTTAGATAAAATATAAAAAAAAGATGTATTAGAGTAGTGTATTGAGATTAAAAATAACAATAATCAAGATTAATGTTTTAATTAAGAGATTAGAAAAATATAAGTAATTAAAAATGGATTGGACCCACTTTAATTACACTCATAAAGCTAGGGCAATGTGAAATAAAGGAGGACCCCTTCCTAATTTTGTTAAAGATGTTGAAACTAGAGAAAGAAAGAGAGATTTATTTTTCTCACCATTCCTTTGTTCCTTACTCCATTTCCCATCAATTTGAGAGTCAAAATTCCACCTTTTAGGTATATGCACTTGAGTTTTCACTAGAAGGAGGCTTAGGGATCTTAGAGGTCATTTCTTTTTCACCTACATTCTTATTTTTCCATAACCTAAAGGTAAAAAAAAAATGATTTAGTAATTCTTTTAGGGTCTTTATTGTTTGTAGAGAAACTTTTGTCTAGTTATTTTATGTTGAGTTTATGTTCTTTTGAAATTGGAAGCTTGAAAAGTGATTTTCTTTATTGTCTTGAAATTTTGAGTTATTTCCCTTATGAGTAACAATGGTTTAATAGAGATCAAGAAAGACCTTTAAGAAAGAATGACCTTAAAGGAAAGATCCCTCAATTGGACCAAAGGGATCTAAGAAAGGAAAAGTTAAAGGGGATAATCCTATGATTAGATTAAGCATACTTATGCAAGGAAAAGTAAAGAGACCTAAGAAACACTTAAAATAATTAACACACTACAAGTTCAGGGCTAAAGTAGGAGAATAAAAGCCCAAAATGGTGTGCATAAATCAAATGGAAGAATGTCCAACCTAAAGGACTTAATAATGCACCAATTATAGGCTTGCAAACATTTTTTATTTTATTTTATTTAAGTTTTTTGAACTAATTCTTAATTTTAGTAAATAGGTTGATTTAATGCTACTTAGGAGCCTAAGTATTAATTGTAAATTAAGTTTAATTTTAGTTTATTTTTCAGTTGTAATTTGGACCTTAAGTTTGTTTGGATTTTTGCTTGTGATTCTTAAAATCAGGGGTAGCCTCTTTATGTGAGTAACTCTTTGGAATAAACTCTATAAATAGATGTAATTCCTTTCATTTTCAAAGTTGAATGATATTTGAGGTTTACTCCATTGTGAGTGTGAGTAGTGCATTAGCTCCTGTTTTATTCTTAACAAAGGTTTTCATACCTTTGTTAGGAATCCATGCTTGGATTATCACTTTCTTGAGTGTGGTGTCTTCTTTTCCACTATTTGTCTATTCCATATTTTCTAATTTGCATTTTATTTTAATTATCCTTTTCATTATATTATGTGTCACTAATATATTTGTTTAAACTTTTGTGCTAGTTTCATCTTCTTTTAACTTTATCTCTTCTTTTATTTCTATAATTCTTGTTACAAGATAACAACTCAAGGACGATCCCTAAAAACAATATGACTTATAATTAGGATTATATCATCATTCCAAACCTTAACCTTGGGCAAATGTTTTTGGGTGTTTTCATATTGAAATAAAATGTTTGGACACATGGTTTGCATCACTACAATGAAAGTAGTGAGATTAACATTTTTAACACACTTCTTATTCATTTTATATGCCTTAAAACTTTTATAATGTATGTATTTACTTTTATGTTGAAAATAAATTGGAGAAGGTTTGATGTTGTTTTGGTGAAAAAAACTAGTTGCTTAGTAGTTTAAAATGTCAACTTTGTGAAAATTGGTTCTATTGCGTTGTTACAAAAATGCATGTAAAAATTTATGTTTAATGATTTGTTGATTATTTTTAGTGATAAAAGTGTACATAAGATAAATGGTTGTTTGTGGTAAGAGATTTGCAAGCTTGAGTTTAATTATGAACCATTTGGCATGTTGGAATAAAGAAAATTTTAGTCATTGCTATAGTAGTGTTTATTTTCACTTTCCCATGTATTAAATGTGATATTGAGAAAAATGTATGAAAATATTAAGGGTCAATCATGGAAAAATTTGGTGACTAAAAGAGTTGATTTTAGGCTGGTTAAATTGATTAAAACTTGCTAAAATATAAAAACAAAGTTGTTGTCCTATTTTTAGTCATCACTTAAAACAATAAATTTTATTATGTAAAAGTGTGAAAACTAATAAAAGACCGAGTGTCCAATTGATAATATGACTTACTCATAAAGTTTAGAGAGGATTTGATGTCAAAATGATGAGTTAAGACACCTTTTTGGGAGAATTTTTAATCTTATATGAAAATAAAATTATAGACTTCATAAGTTAATTAACTTCAACTCCTTAAGATTCTACTTGGAGATATAAGTGAGGTAGAATCATCTTTTAGGTTAGAGAAATGCTAGAGACATTCTCAAACACTCTCTCTAACACTTTCATGTGGTTGACTGAAATTTATTAAAAATTACAAATTTTTGTTAGTCTCACTATTCATTTAATGATTTTTTTCTCAAGAGTTAGAAGTGAGACCCACCAAAATTTGTTATTTCTAACAAATTTCAACCATTCACATGGAGAATGTTAGAAATAGAATATTTGAGAGAGTATCATTGACATTCTTCTTTAAGTTATTTATACTATAAGAAACCCATGAGATCAATTAAGAAATATTAGGAGCCTTAGAATTTCACTTAAAACTTATATATAAACTACTTTAAATGCATAACTAGTTTTTTATACCCGTTCGATGCATGAAATAAATAATTTAGTTGTGCATGTTGAGTATGATGTGTTTTGCAAATATAAAAAATAATATATTTCATTATTAATGGCTTTAAATCTAAGTATGGAAGGTGTTTTTCTTTCTTCAAATATTTTGTTGGAATATGTAGTAAATAAACACCAACTATGCATCCTTTTTTCCTCTAACATGCTTATGTTGACATTGCTTCCAAGTAAATTTGGATGAAAATTGAGCATATAAGAGGTTCCTTGCTCCGGGATAAGTATTATTAGCATCCATACATATAAAAAACTTTGATGTGTTGCTTATTGTTTTATTAAGGACTCGTTCAATAACTTGATCTTCATCAGATACAACTAAATATTCTTTAGGCAAATAAAATGATAACCTCTCAACAAAAAAACTCTCTATAATACAATTTATATTATTTTAATACACTTTATTTTTTTGCTTAATGTGAAAGAAATTGAATATTTTAATTTTCAATAATTTTTTAAAATTAATCAAAATTAATTTCTCAATTATTTTTTAAAAATAATAAATATTAATCAATTCTGTGTTAAAATAATCATGTGTTAATTAGTGTTAAAAATTTATTTATTAATTAAAAATATTATTGACACATTGTAAATTAATTATGTGTCAATATTAATTTTACACCAATAGATTTTTAACATACAAATTTTAAACTAATAATTATTTAACATGAAATCAACATGATAATAACAAACACAGTTTAATAAAATTAATGATTTTATCCAATCAAAATGAATATACAATGGTTTTAAATTATTAATATTTAATTATTTTATCACTAATTAAAGTAATTTTGTGTACTACTTTTTAACACATGTTAATAAATATTTTTTTTACCAATAATTAATCCAAAAACTATTAATGCATAAAAATTATTTATACTTTTGATTATATATTATTTGTCTCTTGTTAATGATTCCAAGATTCATAAAACTAATCTTGTTGATTATATATTCTTTTTTAATGTATTTAGAATTGAATTATAATTATTTCATTGAATAAAAAAAGGCATAAACACCAATAATAACAAAATAGTTCATATTTAAAAATTATAATATATTTAAATCACCATTTAAGACATTGAATATAGTAAGTGAGAAATTAAAAAACAATTACAAATCAACAGTCACTATTTAGTTTTTAAATTTTTAAAAAAATGAAATTTAAAAAATTAAAACTAAATTTCTCGACAATTATGACATTTATGTAGAATTTAACCAATTAGTTTTTTTTATGGTAACCTTTGTAATTTTATTTTTTGAGGCTTGGCTTTTATCATGGTAAAAAAGAATGAGACTTTGATGTTATTTGCATTTTTTTTTACTTAATTTGTTTTGAGAAGTTTCACACTCGTTCAAACAACTCTACATATAAAAATATTAAATAAAATTAATTAAAAATAAGAATTGTAAAATATCAATTCAACAGTATACTCACAGTATTAGTAGTTGTAAAAACTTTTGACATGTTGGTTTTACCGATAGGTGTAATATCGTCTAAATTGACCTTTGTAAAATAATATAAAAAAGGTTAAAATTTTCATAAATGATTCATTATATTTATTGTAAGTTAATAAAAAATTGATAAATAAACAAAACCTACATATTGTCATCTACTTGGTTGAAAACTTCTTTTAAATATCACTTTCATTATGCAGTTGCTTGTGAGAAGCGTGAAAGAAAAAAAAAACGTCTTAAATCCTAAAAATGTTTTATTACAATTTTCAGTGTTTTATATTTTAATATATTAAAAAGAGAAAACAAACATGCATGATATTTCGTAGAGATCAGAACAAAAAATATATAAAAAAAATAGAAAAAAACTTTTATAAATCCTAAAAAACTGTTTACAAAAATTCTATGTTATACAATAAGAAAATATAAAACTTCATGTATTTCATAGATAGTAA
>JAMLFT010009505.1:0-12655 GCA_026544285.1 Pachyrhizus erosus | reverse complement strand
TCAGACTATGATGATACATTCTAGGATGATTATGATATACAACACGAAATATTGCCAGTGGAGAATCTTGATATCATACTAGTACCACTGTAAAAGAATTCGGAGATGTGACAGACGAGATAAGGCAGATAGATAAATAGGAAAACCTATCGAGTGAGAATTTAAGACGGAGGATCCAGTGGTTGACCATAGAAGGTACTTGAGGAATGTATGCAGGCTCTTGTGAGACCTTGGGGGTAGATAAGGTGTCAAGTTGTGAACCGCTCGGAGAAAATAGGGTGTCACAGTACCGGCTTGGCGTCCCCGACAAAGCGGAGCATTACCAAGATTCGGTTGAGAGTAGTTTGGACTAAGTACCAGTCAGGGTATGTACTCCCGGTCGTCAACCAAAAAATTGTAAATTGGACTTTAAATGATACGCTCGTGTAAGTCCTCCCGAAGCTGGTAGTAAAGGAGGCAACGAAGGGCCCAAAAACGATGTCAAGAACCTACTTAGGCACGAACGAGGAGATGATAGTTGACAATAGAAAAGAATACCTTTTATCTTCAGCCCAATTCTAATTTGGTGGCTCACTCCTACACCCCCCATTCTTTCAAATCAAACATGCAAGAGGAATTCCAACCACTCTTCCACCTGATAATCCTACCTTTAGAGGGAAGATGGACCTACGATCGGGTCCAAGGTGACGATACATTCATAGGATACGCCCATTTTTCTATCAGACCCAAAAACATAGTGGTGCCATGGCAGTATCATCACGTGGATCTACCAATAATTCTTTCTCAGACCCTGCCACCTAGGCTCTTGAACGTACCTACCAACCGGAGAAGGCCACCGGCTTCTCAACCACCACCATCCTCAATGGGGTCATTTCAAGCTGGCAGTGGGAGTCACAGGGAGGAGTCAACAGATGAAGAGGATCCATCAGAAGCGTCCGATTAGAATAGAGCAAGTTAGAGAAAATATGATGTTTTAAGAAATTTGTATTACCTCCTTGAATCATGTATGGCTTCTACTTTATGAAATGAGAACTTGTTATGAAAGTGTTGTGTGGAAATAGTTACCGTATGAGTAAATTGTAACTCCCTGGAGTCGTTACCCTATAAGTAAATGCTCGCACGCTATCTCTGATGTTAATTAATTAATAATAATAATAATAGTGGTACTAATAATAATAATGAATAAAAATGGGCGTTACAGGAATTACATGATGATGTAGTCGAAGAACTGGAAGTTTGAATTAGATTTTGACACCAAAATAAGTGAGGAATTTGAGCAGTAAGGTGCCTAGATCAATCACAGGATAATTTTGGCTAGATTAAAATGGTGATCATTGATCCTGCAATGTTTATTATATGTAAATGTATTAAGGTGTATGAATTTGCTTTGATGAATTCAATTCTTTCATTTATTAGAAATATGTTGGTAGAGAAAATAAGAGAAAGTGAGAGAAAGGAAGAAAGAGAGAGATAGGGAGAGGGAGACAAAGAAAGAGAGAGAGGGAGGGAGAGAGAGAAAGGGAGAGAAAGAGAGAGAGAGAGAGAGAAAGAGAAAGAGACAAAGAGTAAGAAAGACAAGAGAGAGAGAGAGAGAGAGAGAGAGAGAAGAGAAAGGAAGAGATAGAGAAGGAGAGAAAGAGAAAGGAAAAGAGAGAGAAAGGAAGAGAAAAAGGAAAAAAAAGAGAAAGAGGTGGAGAGAAAGAAAGAGAAAAGGTGAGGGAGGGAGAGGAAAAGGGATTAGTGGTAAATAATTTTAATTTAATGCGAGTAATTCAAAATGGGTAAGTTCGGCAATTGATTAATTTAATATATACACATATATATATATAATAATAAAAAAATATTTACATAAATAAATGTAACTGAATAAATGATTAGGAATGGTTATTATTAAATTAATAATTATTGGTATAAAAATTAGTAATGTATTATTTTGAATTTTGTTACTAAGAATAATAATAATATTAGAGTTAAATGTACGAATGGATTAGCCTTATAAATTAATTACCAATGCAAAAACTTAATAATACCAAATAACTAATTGATCATAATTAGTTGTATCTAAACATTAGTCATTCTAGGTCACCATTTCATTTTGAAGATTACTTAAGATTATTTTAGAAATTATAACGTAGGATTAGGATCCAAAAAATAGTAGCCTTAGTAGCTTAATAACTCCACAAAATATACATATAATAATATTTAGGTAATTAATTAAATACTAAGCAAACAAAAAATAAGTTTTATTAATTTAGTAATTGTTAACTTTAACGCTAGGAATGACATACTAGTAATGATGAGGTTAATAATAAATAATTTTAATATATAGGTAAAATTATCAATGTTAAAGAATGAGTAAAAAAATTTTACTTTAGTTCCTCAAATTCTTTTATTTAGTTACTCATCTTCTTTCCTTAATACATGATTATAATTACTTTATATAACACAAATGGTTGATATTGAAGTCTGCATGAAAAGAGAAAAGAACTCATTATCCTTTCTTAATTATTGTTGATTATTGTTGTTTATTAACGAGTAGAAACAACATATGAGATTATTAGGACTCAATGCTTGCCTTTACTAACAATAGAGAAGTTATATGAGACATGTTCTGATAAAAGAACAAGGATGACTGTCTCTTGAAGACAGAACTTGTACAAAAAACCCTAGTATAGAAGATAAACAACGACTTATTAAGATAATAAGTTTCAATAATGACGATGATTCTCCCCTTATGGTAAATTACTGGTAAAGGTGAAAATAATGACAAATACTTAATTTTGCACCATAATGGTCAGACATTTGATGTGTAATTAACTAGCTAAAGGGATGTCACCTTTGTAATATGCCAAATTTATGAATATAATGACAATATTTATATTTCTAGAACTTATTTCTTCTACCATTTATGGTTTAATTTATTTAAGAAAATAGGAAATTAATTTCTCAGTAAAAAATATCAACCAATAAATATTATTTAGGGACAGAAAGATAGAAGACAAGATTTTAGGATTAATAAGAATTTAAAAATCAAAGTCTGAAATAAAAATGAAAAGTAGGGAAAATCAAAATTTATTTCCAAATAAGAAATTTAAATAAAGATAAAAGAAATAGACATGAGAAGAACTAGAATTAGAATCAAGATAAAATTTTTAGAAGTTAAAAATAAATTTTCAGAAGTTAAATAAAATAAAATCAATATTTTAGATAAATTAAATTAATTTGTATCAAATAAATAAATTTTTGTGAAAGGAAAATTTAAATCAGTAGAATAAAATATAATTAAGTTTTTAAGATTTCTGAAAGAATTTAAAAATTAGAAATAAAAGTATTAAAATTTAAAACAGAAAATTTAAAGAAAAAGAAAAGAAAAAAAAAAAGAAAAAAAAGGAGGAAGAAAAGGGTTGGGGTCAACGGGGCTCGAACCCACATGGGATAAGATTTAAACAAAATAACAAGTATAAATAAGCGCTAGGTTAAAATGAATAATAAAACGCGAAGTGAGAAAAAGGCTTGGGGTGAATTCGAAGGCATAAACATGAGGGTAGAAGTGAATAGGAGACATAGGGTTTGTTGTTTGAAAGCTAGACACATTGTCGTTATTTTTATAAATTAAAATCTATTTGACCCTTTATAAAGAACGTTTACCGCCATTGAAACAACTTCATCACCTTGAACCTCAAGTCAAAACTTTTCAAAAGTTCAAAGTCCTATACCCTGCGTTCCCATGCCTTGCCAACCACCTAGCTACCACTGCTCAAGCCTAAGGATGTTTAAGCATGAAGTAGCAGGGGCCATAGACGCCTATAAAAGGCAAATCAAATTCGAATTCGAGGAAGAAGAACGTGAGTTTTGTTCCTCAAATTCTCCTTAGTCTCTCACCCCCACTGCTTATTTCCAATCCCATTAGCTTTGGAATCACTATGCGAATAGTTCTGTTGAAGAAATTTGAAGAAAGGTGCAAAGGAACGAGTTTTAGTAGAAGTAACAATAGCTCCGCCATAGGTTCATAAGAAAAACTCCATTAAAGGTGGGAGGAATTGTCTTTTCTTTAAAATTTTATTGTAGAATCATTCTAAATTGCTGAAATTTGAATTTTTGGAAATTTTGATGCTCTAAAATATGTTAATTCCCCAAAATCGAATCTGAGTTCATCAAATTCAAACTTTGATAAATTAGAGCCTTGTATGCTTGTGTTTGAGCTTGTTTGGATCAATTAAGGGTTGAGATAACTAGAGTTTGAATGATTAATTGATTATGGATAAAGAAATTGACAAAAGTATGAATGAAATCGAGAATTGAAAATTTAAAATCATTGGGTTCGAACCAGTGTTCAGAGGAAGAAGATGAAGTGACAAATTACCATTTTGCCTTTCAATAAGAAATTTTACCAAAATATCCTTACTCTATTTTTAATTTTCTCTACCAATTTTATCCTTTTAAACCTTGAAACAAGTTTGGGAAACATATCTCTTTTGTGTGTAAGTGTAAAAGAAAAATGTTCTAAAAAATCTGTCATAAAATTAAAGTATTTTTTTCAAAATTCCAAAAATACCCCTAGGTAAGAAAAATAGAAATTTTAATTGTTTGACCAATAAGTTGGAGAGAAAACTATGAGAACCTGTTCAAGAGTTAGTGTAGGATATTTTCATCATTTTAGAAATTTAAAAATCCCTTAAAATAATTTATCATTTTCAAAATGACGAAAATGCCCCTAGAGTGTAAAAGTAATGTTTTTATCACTTCTAGATCATTCTATCTTCAGGAAAAATAATCTAAATCCTATTTAGCACTATTATAATATTTTCTAAAAATTATGGGTTGAGAATATGAGAAAAATATTTAAAAGGACAAATTTTCATAAAATGACCAAACTATCCCTACAGTAGAAAAATTAATTTTTACGAATGTTTAGACCTTCTGAACTCAAAGTAAATAATATATAATACTAGAAAAACTATATAATATATTTTGAGTTGAAATGAGAATAGGAACCTCTAAAAGTTATATTTTTGTAAAATGACCAAAATGCCCTTCTTAAGAAATGTTTTGAAAAAAATACCTTTTTTCAAACAAAATTTCCCAACTAAGATTAATTGAGAATATAGAACCTCATTTATACTTATTTCTTTCATATACAAATATAGATAGAAGAAATGGTGAAAGAAATGTGAAAAAGACCATTTTGCTTCTAACCTATTATCTGAATATAATATGTACGATTGACTTCTACGATTATTGTTCATGCATTTAAATATGTTAGATTGATGATATACATGTAAGTTTATACATCCACGATGAGTGGAAAGCAAATATACTTAATGATTGTCCATTAATGATATTAAACCTTGAATAACCCTAGGATAGATGTTGAACTGAGATATGCAGACAATGATGATACAATCTAAAGTAATTTGTGATATAGAGATGGATATTGTTCTTGGATATTTGACATCAGTACCAATATATTATGAAACAATAGAGTTGACAGATGAGATAAGAAAGGTAGATTGAATTAAAAAAACTTAACGAGTGTGAATTAAGAATGAAGAATGCAATGGTTGACCATAGAAGGTACCTGAGGAATATACACAGGTTCTGGTGAGACCTTGGAGGTAGATATGATGCCAAGTTGTGAATTGCTCAAAGTAAAAAGGGTGTCACAGAACTGACTTGGCGTCCCTAACAAAGCGGAGCATTACCAAGATTTGGTTGAGAGTATCTTGGACTGAGTACCAGGCAGGGTATGTACTCCCGATTGTCAACCAAAGATTGCAAATTTGATTATTTATGATACACTCATGTAAGTCCTCCTGGAGTTAGTAATATTGAAGGTTACGAAGGGCCCTAAAGCGAATAGAAATCCTAATTAGACACGAACGATGAGATGAAAGACTACGTTAGATAAACTAGCCTTTATTGTATATGTGTGTACAAGGATTGATGACTCACTCCTACTCCCTCATCCTTTCAGATCAACAATGGCAGATGAATTCTAGCCACTATTTCATTTGACAATTCTATCCTTAGAAGGAAGATGGACTTATGACAAAATTCAGGGTAATGACACTTTTATGGGATATATATGGTTTGCTTTCAGGCATACAAATATTGTAGTCCCCTAGCAATTCCATCATATAGATCTACCAGTAGTTTTATCTTAGACACCACCACCCAGATTCACCAATGTACCAGCGACACGTAGATGACCACAAACCCCTCAGTCACCACAGTCTTCTATGGATCAGTACAAGCTGATGATCTAGGTAGAGGAGGAGACTCCACAAAAGAGGAAGACCCTTTAGAAAGATCTGACTAGATGATATTAATCCTAGAAATTAGTTAAGAAATGTTTTACTTTAATATTAAGGATACTGTAATGATGTATTGATAATAAGTTGTATTACTTTCCCTATTCTATATAATTAAGAACTCGATGTTATATAAAGTTAAATTGTAATTCCCCAGACGAATTAAGTTTTAAATTTTATCTGCGTTAACACTCTTTAAATAAAGTTTTTATTCATTAAGAACTAAATAAAAAAAAAAGGGGACATTACACATGCCACAATTTTTAGCCTATTCTTACAAGACAGACAACCTGTTTTTGGTGGACTGGTGGCGGTGCAAGCCAAAACAAGTCTAGTTGACCCATTTTGTCACCCCTAATCATGAACAATCACTAGTATGAAAATGTCAATTAGTTTTTTTTACCAAGAAAATATCTTTTTGAACTATTAGATTTATTTCTTTTTAAATTAATTGTTAATATTTTTTATTTATTATGTCTTTCGTATTTTACTCCTTGACTTGCACACTTGTAGTGTAACCACTATAATGACATCCCACTTTCGCTCCCAACCACTTCTACCCCAAACCTACAACCCCATCTTTGCACCAACAAAACTAAGTTCCATGCACACACCCTAACTCCCAATATGTACACCTTCATTCATTGAGTTTTAACCATATTAAGCTCAAATTTGCACTAGTGCCACAATACCAAAAAATTTTCGTAACACATCTACCCTACCACTTTCAAAGTACCACAACTATACACATTTAAAATTGTGTGCTCTTTGAAACACACCAACAAAGGCAAGAAAGAAAAATGCAAGAAAACATTATTCTTTTTACCACCATAGACAATGACGCTTTCTTCCACTGCGTGGTGGAGTCGAAGTATCAAAAGTATAGAAGTATGTTCCACCAACATAAGAGATTTTTCGGTGGAGTAAAATAATGGAGGTTTTCATTGTTAGAGTCATTTTATTGACTTAGTGCAAGAATTGAATATGATGTGTGCTTGGCTTGAATATTATTATTGTGGATGGATGCACTACAGTGTTGTGGTGGATGTCAAACAATTTGCGATTCTAGGGTTTTGGTGATGAGAAAAAAAGGGGGGGCAATAAAGGTAAAATTGAAAAGAAACGAGAAAAGATAAAAAAATAAAGAAGGAACAATCTAAACCATTCATTTTAAAATTATTATATCCAACAAATTGAATTTGTTTCCTATTGTGGGAAACCTAATTGACTTTCCCACTCTAGCCACTATCATTTTCCATGTAGGATTTACATAAAAAATTGACAAACTTAAACCAAATTAGTTATTTTGATTTGAATTTGTTCAAATAATTGATTTGATTTTTGGATTCATCTTTATTTAACCTCAACCAACTATATACTCAAATCAATAAATTATTTTTAACATTTAAATTAATTTGTTAGACTTTAGTATTTAAATTTTTCTTTTACTTTTTGCTCTTTCTTTTTCATTTAGTTTGATCTTCTTATTATCTTATCTAGTGTTTCAAAGTGTCTTAGTTTGATCATCCTTATGATGTAATTTGTTTTATCATGTTTTGGGTAAAAATGATGAAATATATCAAGTGATAGCTATAGAATAATTAAATATTAAATAAAATAAATCACCAATAATTAAAAAATAACAAATATTTTTATCTTATATTTAAATCACTTGATACATTTTATTAATTTAATAACTAACCACCAAAACATCTTCAAATCTTGGTACATCTTCGTCATACCTAGATGCAAACTAACTTTACACTTATGGCCTTCATTTAAAACAAGCTTTATCTCAAAATCATGTTCTATAGAAACTCTAACTATGAATCTTAGATGTCATCATCACCTAAATGGAAATCCACTACTTTATTTGCACCTAACAACTCCTTTGTCCTACATTGGTCATACTTCTAGAACAAAATGAATGGTGAACTTAATCTCTTGCATAGGTAAGCTAGGTACATCCATAGGAAAGACTTTGAGAAAATTTCTAACTATCAACATAAAGACAAGGTATAAATTACTCTTTACTTCTAAAGACAAAATCATATCTCCTTATGCTCCTTTTCCAAAGAAACTTTGGTTTGTTGTGATAAATTCAACATCTTTGGGGTTAGGAAAGATAAGGGTTTTCTTGATGCAATCTATGAGGATATGGTTGGAAGATAACCAATCCATTTTTAGAATTACATCAAATTTAAACAAAGGAAGGAGAATCAAGTTAAATTTGTAATTGGTCTACTAACAAAAATGAGACAAGTTTAACGAATAGTTGAGGTTATTATAAGAGTAGCTATAGGAGTGGAATAAAACAAATCAAATGATAAAGGACAAGTAGGAAACTTTAGTCTTTCCACACAGTCATAGGAAATGCAAAAATAGGTGACATTTGAATCAAACAATATGGATAAGAGGTCACTAGCTATGTCATACTTAATCTATGTAAGGCCATCAAAATTAGAGGCTTTTACTCCATTCATGGTTAAACTCCACTAATTGTTGTTAGCTTCACAACCTTTGTGACCTTCAATGTCGGTTCAACCTTAATTAGCGTTTTCAATCCTTAGCTATTTGACCCTTTAAAGCACACAAAACCCCTTTAAGGGAATTGAGAAACAAAGTGAGGTCCTTTACACATAAAACATCTGACTTCCTATGCTCCTATGTAATGTCTTGAATTTTCAATCATATGACTTAACTAAAATAAAATCAACATGTTTTTGTTATTTATTTAATTCTTTAGTGTGTTCAAATTTTAAATTATGCTTTCAGTTGTTTACGCAAAATTAAGAATTTTACGTATAAATTAGATTATTATCAAACTTAAATATCTAATTTGAATTTATTCTAACGTAAATTAACATTAGTTAAAGTTAACTAAGTTAAATAAGATAATTAGAATTTCTCAAGCTCAATGAAAATATAATTATGATTCATTACTTAAATTAAAATTCCTAAATTAGAAAGTCAAATTATAACCAAATATAATAATATATAATTAACTTTAATTGAAATTAAAGCTAAATTATAAAACAAATTAAAAACTCATAAAACTACATGTAAAACTGCTACAATTTTTATCCAAAAAAAATTCATATAAATTTGTTTGCCGTCAGTCTCATTATTTTGTAAGTGATTGATTGGGTCATTCTTAATTGTTGCATTCACTTGTGACCTAATCACTTGAGAGGTAACTTCCAAGTTATGTCTATCATCGACAACTGCCCTTGGCTTTGTCTTGATAACTACCAACCAATTACCTTTGTCATTTTTTCGTCCAGGATAAGATGAATAGTAAACTTGACTTCAAGCTTATGGAAAAATAAAAGGATTAAATCTTCCATTCCAATTCTAGAATCTCTCTTAGAACACCATAATAGTAATTCGAAGTTTCATCTTGTCGAATTCCACTAACACAACCCATAATTATATATTGTTTTGCCTTCACTCCAAGCTGTTATGTGAAATTTGTATCCATTCACAAAATAAATTAGCCATGACTTTGCTAGTCTTAAAGGTAGTAAAAATATAGTAAAATGAATAACATAATGAGATTTCCATACATACTTTTCAAACTTTGAATATATGTACTACAAAAGAGGATATTTGTTAAAATTAGATATGTCTATTGTTAAGCGAATTAAAATTGTCATGCATAGTGTTTGATACTTAATGAATGGTTTAACCTTGTTACAATTCAAGAGAACATGTAGTTGGGAAGCCAAGTATTCTTCATCATTAATCTACCTTGCATCGTATTTACCAGTTACTTATCCAAAAGGCTTGAAGATGGGCAAAATTGGTTGTATATTGTCTTGATGAACTCCTTATTTGCACCAATAGGAGACCTAAAGTAATGGGAACTAAATTAGGATGTCTCTTACAACAAATATAGACCCTTCCACATTTTTCTTATTTTTCTACAATTATTTAAATATTAATTACAAATCTAATTACAAAAATGCAATACCAATTATTAGGTATATTTTCTAATGACATTAATATAAAATGATATAAAATATTATTACCTTTCAAATGGGTACATCTAAAGGTATTGAACTTGTCCATTCATCTTAGCTACATAAGGCAAATGAATTAGTTAGTGCTCCATCTTGTCAAAGAATGCAGGTGGAAATATACACTCCAACTTACATAAATTGTAGGAATCTTTTGTTCCATTTGCAATAAATGATCTTCTTGTAAAACTATTGAAAATAATCTCTAAAGAATTGACTAAGCTCAATTATAGGCTTTCATATTGGTTTGGGAAGATCACTCAAAGCTATTGGAAGTAGATATTCCATAAAAACATAATACTAGTTTTCATCTTAACCAATATTGTAGAGTCTGTATTTATGCATCTAGCAATATTTGAAGCATAACCATTAGGCACTTGTAACACCTTCACCCACTCACATATATTGAAACAAAATTTGGCTTTAGGCATGATAGACTTCCCACTAGGATTTGCTTTCAATCATAAATCTTTTGTATGTCAATGTTTTTCTAAGTCCAATCTTGCATTTTCATTGTATTTAGTTTTGTCTTTGTTGTCCATAACAATAAGAAACATATTTTCAAAAACATTCTTTTCTGCATGCATAACATCAAGATTATTTCTTAACAAATTGTGTTTCTAATATGGAAAACCCGAAAGTATGCTTCTCATTTTCCAATTATGGGAACATCCATGGAAAGTAAAATATGGAGCAAAACATGGAGCCAAAATGGGGTAGGAAAACATGCCATGAAACAAGGAGTGTTCAACGACTTATGTGTAGTGCATAGTATTCCAATTCCTAGTACAAATACCCTTTCCATTTGGTTTTGTAATTATTCCAAACTTGAGAGATATAAACACTAGTAAGAAGAAGCAAAGAGTGAGAGAAAAATAGTCTAGCTTCTGGGTGTAACTGGGTTGTGGGTTGTGAGTGATTTTTGAGTGTTTTGTAAACATAAAGTGTATTTCCTTTCTCTAGAAAAAGATTTGCAGTAGTCTGGAGATGTAGGCATCATTGGTCGAACTCCATTATCAATTTTGTGTGTCTATTTTCTATCTTGTTCACTCTCACAAATATGACATTATGGAAAGATTTAGCGTAATTTTTCTAAACAACTAATATCAGAGCCTGGTTGGAAATTCTGCAATTTTAGTGAGAGTATTATTTCATGGATAGTAAAATTTTTCAGTGCAACAAATTTGTCCATAAACGTGTTCTAAAACAAGGCAGTTAGCATAAATTGTCAAAAACCATTAGAGGAGAAGTCATATTTAAGTGGGAGTGATGGTTGCAGATGAAGGAAAGGTGAAAATTGAAATGTTCAATGGTATAAACTTTGGCTTTTGGAAGATGCAAATTGAGGATTATCTGTATAAGAAAAATATGTATCAACTACTCACAAGAAAGAAACCAGAGGGCACGAAGGAGGAGGAATGAACTCTTCTTGATAGACAAGCCCTTGGAGCCATTCGATTGATGTTATCCCGTAATGTTGCCTTCAACATTGCAAAAGAAAAGACTACAATGGGTCTTATGGCGGCACTTTCTAGCTTGTACGAAAATTTGACAGCCTCAAACAAAGTTCATCTGATGAGGCGATTGTTCAACTTACGAATGGCTGAAGGTGCTTCAACAACACAACATCTCAATGAACTCAATACAATTACAACCCAATTAAGTTCAGTTGGAATCGAGTTCGATGATGAAATATGAGCCTTAATACTTTTGTCTTCCTTACTAGAAAGTTGGAATGCTACTATCACAACTGTGAGTAGCTCATCAAGAAATAATAAGTTAAAATTTGACGATGTTTGCAATTTGGTTCTCAATGAAGAGATTCGATAGAGAGAGTTGGGTGAGCCATCAACCTATTTAATATTTCATACAAAGTCAATAGGTAGAAGTTCAACCAGAGAAAGGAAATGCAGTAAATCAAAGGGCAGGCGGTCTAAGTCTAGGAATCATCGTGGTTTCCACAACTTTAAGCCAATCGAATGTTGGAATTATTAGAAGACTGGGCACTACAAAAATCAATGCATGAGTGCACGAAAGAATCAGGAAGTGAAGGACGAAGCAAATGTTGCCTCCACCTCAAGGAAAGATGATGCATTGATTTGTTCCTTAGAAAGCAAGGAGGAATCTTGGGTGTTATACTCTTGAGCTTCTTTTCATGCCACTTCACAGAAGGAACTATTTGAGAAATATGTTCTCGGAAACCTTGGCAAAGTTTACCTTGGTAACGAGCAATCATGTGAGATTGTAGGTGATCGAGGCCGTACTCGGGTCAAATAAAATGCAATTAACTGCAGTATACTAGGAAGTGACTCCTAGGTCGTCTCT
>JAMLFT010009504.1:0-12655 GCA_026544285.1 Pachyrhizus erosus | reverse complement strand
ATTAAAATTACATCTATTTCTTTGAAAATAAATTTAATTTTTATTTTTTAATTTTTACAAATTATAAAAATTATAATTTAAACTAAATTATAAAAAATATGTAATTATTTTTTAATTTTTAAAAAACATATAAGTACAAAAATCATTTTAAAACTATATTTACTTATTATTGGATTTTAATAAGGATGAATTACTTTTTTTTTTTATTATATCTTGTTAATTTTTAACCTAACTTTTCTTTTAAGACAAAAATTACACTGATATATAGGATAAAAAAACTTATAAAATAAATTTATCATATTATGCAAACTCAACAAACATAAAATTAAATTAAAATAAGTTATCCTATTTTATCTTATTTATCTTAATCATTAAATAGATAAAAAAAAATAGTGTATCTCTAAACTTAATTGAATTGAAACATGCACACACATACACCTTAGTACGTATTTTAAAACCAGAGTGGGAATACAAAACCTGAATATTTTCAAAATGTACTTTAAATTACTTGGTTGCTCTTTTTCTTTTTCTGATGTATTTACTTGGTTGTTCTTAATATATTATTTATGGTGAATATATTTATCTAATCTTTTTTTCAATTCCCTTTTTCCAATACGACATCTAGATAAGACAAAAATATTTTATATTCCATCCTTTTCATTCCTTGCCTTATAGTTTTTTTTTTCCATTCCTTGTCCCTTAGTTCCCCCCAAAGAATGGGTCAAGTTAATTGAAATATCTTACTCTTCTTTAAATGATGCATACAATAAAAATATAATGCTCTGCAGCACATATTATATTAGATAAATAATGGGAACCTGATAATTGAGCTGTTCTATTATAAAAATAAAACTACTTTATGAACGATAATAAACAAGAAATGATCAATTATTTCGTGGGACAAAATCTATGAATCAAATACATGTTAAGGAATAAAATAAATACAAGAGACATTAAATTCAGAATTGAATAAGTACGATGATTATGGAATGCTACATTGTACTTGATGTTTCTTTGTTCTGGCTTTGGCAGCATTGTGGTGTTCTACATATGACCTTGGAGTAGGAGTGAGAGTTGTTGCTGCATAAATCCAAATACTCAGAGGTGGCCTGGAATTAACGTCAGCAGCAGATATGCTATAGAAAGACAAATTCAAAGTCTAGATTTCATGTGGGAACTTTTTTGTCTTAGAATTACATCACAAACCTTCACGGCATCTAGATTATCCTTGACATTATGCACCCTAACAATGTTAGCCCCTCCCAAAACACCAGCTGTGACAGCAGCAATGGTAGCAGGATCCCTCTCGGCTGAGACAGGACGAGAGCAAATTTCACCTAAAAATCTCTTTCTTGAAGGTCCAATTAGCATGGGAGCATGAGAGATGGCCAAACTTCTTGTGGCAATCTCTTCTCTGATATCAGGTAGTCCCATGAGAATGTCTAAATTGTGTTCAGTTTTCTTTGAGAATCCAATGCCAGGGTCAATCATAATCCTCCATGCTGGAACTCCTGACATCTCTGCCTCTCTAACCCGCGAGTATAGCTCTGATGATATCTCTTTACAAACATTATCATATTTCAGGTTTTCACTATTCTGCATTGTAGATGGGTCCCCCCTCATGTGCATTGCAACATAAGGAACATCAAGATCTGCCATGACCTTAAACATATTACTATCTATCTGCCCAGCAGAAACATCATTTATAAGATGAGCCCCTCTACTCACTGCTTCTGAAGCAACTCCAGAGTAGAAAGTATCCACAGATATGAGCTTTCCTTCTACCTCAGGCATTGACACCACCGCTTCCAGGACAGGGATTAATCTACCTAATTCTTCTTCAACAGAGATCCTAGATGCCATTGGCCGAGTAGACTGAGCCCCAATATCAATCATGTCTGCTCCGTCTGAAATCATTAACCGAACCTGAGAAACAGCAGACTCCACAGACAGGAAATTTCCTCCATCACTAAAACTATCTGGAGTCACATTAAGGACCCCCATGACAGAAGTTCTCTGGGACCAATCAAGTAAGCCATTTGCAACAGGCATTACCCTATACATACCTTCCTCTCCAATAAGGGATTCACTGCCTAAATCTTCCCATAATCCAGAGAGTCCACCAGAATGGCCCGAAAATGAATGCCATGCAGCAACTGCGTCACTGTCAACAGATGATCCCAATAAATCCATCAAGGGGGCCATAACAAATGGCCTTTCCCAAATTCTTTCATGAGGTATAGTGAGGATGTCAGATCTGACTTTATATTTACCATAGAATAAAATGTCTAAGTCAATCGGCCTTGGACCATACCTTATACCACCTGTACGGCCCAAGTCCTTTTCAATTCTTTTGAGTGTAGACAATAATTCATGTGGACCAAGTTTAGTAACAGCTCTAACTGCTGAGTTGATAAAGCGAGGTTGATCAGTAACATATGCTGGTGCTGTCTCATACAAACAAGCATGCCTTGTGATGTTAATGCCTGAGTTCCTCATCAATTTTAAGGCTTCCTTGAAGTTATGCAGCCTGTCACCTACATTACTTCCCAAAGCAATCACTACTTCCTCTTCTTGTGAGTGAAGTTCCACAGAGGAATTTGGAGCTGTGTGAAAAGAGGAAAATCCCAGTGCTGCAATGAAAATTGAAACAATATGGCGATTGGCTTTGATTGATTATCCAAAAGTCACGAGCTCTGATTACTTTCCTTCCTTTCACATGCAAACAGTGATACATAGATACCTCAAAATTCCTTATCAATGTTTGATTGCCTTATCTACAAACTTCTTAATATATATTTTATCTTTATATAATGAAGGGATCATCATTCTCATAACTTTTTTTGGTTAAATTTGATCACTATTATGCTTTCTTTAATAAATTTTTCAAGAGATTAAAGACCGGTAGTAGTACAGTAATGATTGTAAACTAATATAAATGTCATTTATATTAAGAAAAAAAGAAATTAATAAAATATAAGAAATTTTAGATAAATTATATTTTTCTCAATATATATATAGTCATACCTGTATCCTATTTTTTTTAAAAAAATTATCGTATTACATATCATCTTGTATTATAGTCGATACTTGTACCCATACTTGTGCAACATATCATGCAACCCTTGGAAAAAAAATACACAAGTTAAAACCATACATGGCCTAGGAAGCTGAAAGAATTTATCTCTATATTACTAAAATATATAATACATTCTAGGAGGAAAAAATCCATCCACTCTATATTTCCATCCAAGTATCAGTTGATGATGATCTTTGGGTTTAAGAACTTGCAAATATCAAAAATCGAATTTCACTGACATAGGCATAAAACTGATTACTAGCACTACTGTAGCAGCCAAAGGCTCACAAACTTCAATCTTAGTTGCTTTTCAGTATCACATCATAGAAAAGTCAGTATTCTACTCAAAGATGAGCTTGAACGAGTTCAATGAGTTTACACTTACCTTTAAGATACTTTCTGGCAGCAAAAAGCTTATGCCTGGGCACCCCCAGATACTTCAAAATACTCATCTGAGAATAGACAAAGTGAATATTATATGAAGTATCCCAGCCATTGGTCACAAAAAGATCATAAAGAGTTGACATTGCTCTAGAAAATCAAATATCCAAGAAATTTCATACAACAGCAATTAAAAATAACAATCCATTAGTGAATCACTAAATGCAGCCTGGAAGTCAATATCAATTGTAGGCAATGAGCTTGGCTTATTTACATTAAGATCTAACGCCAAAAAACTAGATCTAAAAGTCTTTGAGACACATCATCAAACACCTTGCATAAACTAAACACATAGTGATTATCATGCCCACCTTGTAAACATCCTTATCAAGGTCTTAAATTAGAGTTGCAGTCATTCTAGCAAAATCCTCCAAAACCTTAATACAAAATTGCAAATAAATATGATTGATGCAATCACAATCCCCAAAACTTTAAGTTACTGTTGCAGACTGCAATTTAAAACTGTTACCCTTACATATATATTAAACATATAATGATTGTTGAAGATACCAATTAAATGGGTATTTTGTGACTCTTACTTAATACCTCTGAATTGGGTTGGAAGAGCTAAAGGACACTCCAAGACGCAAAGGCAGAATACCGAAGAGAAACAAAGATCGACAATGACACTTTTGAAAGGTTTAAAACAGTAGTAGGGCAGGTTGTCGTGGACAGGGGAAAGGCGGAAGTTTTACAAAATCATAAATAAGATTAAATATAAATTAAGTGAGATATACAGTTTTTTTTTTTTTAATTTAAATACTTTGATTTTTATTTTGATTTTTTTAAATTTTTTTAATTTTAATTTTTAAAAAATATATTTTTATTTTAATATTTATTATCAAATAATTATATTAATTAATATTGTAACAATGACTTATTACAGTATTAAAAAAAGTTTAAGAGTTTAACAAGATAATTTTATATTATTTTTTAATAAATTGTGTTTTAACAATTTATCAATTTTGTTTGATATCATTAACTATTCTAAATAGATGAAACATTAAAAATATAATTAATAAAAAAATTAAATATATTTATTTTATTATATTTATTGATAATACGATAAAATATTAAATTATTAATATTATTATTATATAATTAATTAATATTATTACTTGATAATAAATATTAAAATAAAAATATCAAACATAATTTATAAAAAACATAAGAAATACGAGTGAAATAGAAAAATGTTCAATAATATAAATGAATTAGATTTTTTTTAAGATTACTTAATAAAAAATCAAGTATAATTAATACAAATATTAAGCATTTGATGTAATTTACTCTAAAAATAAATACACATGTGACAGTCGACCAGACTCATGAAAAGTCAAAAACAGAAAACCATCGGATGTTGGGTTGGGAATGAGGTTAGGATTAGGACAAAAGAAGGTGAAATTTAAAAACATTCGTGTTGTTTCTCAGTATTTTCTAATGGTTTTATATTCACGAGTGATGACAAATTGAACCACTTCCATTAGTCTTAAACCTTCATTTCTAACAATGTCAATGGCTGCTTCAGCTTCTTCACATGCTTCTATTTCCCCAATGGCCTCATGCATCCCGTGTTCCTCTTCCAAACTCTCTTCTTCTTATTGTTCTTCGCTGACACTGTCATCGCCCCAAAGAGGCTCAACTAAGAGATGGGGATGCAGAGCCATGGTCCAGCAAGCCGTTCAGGGTGCCCCTGCCGCGTATGCGAAAGAAATGGAACGCCTTTCCGCCAAAGAATCGCTTCTTCTCGCTGTGAGAGTCTTTCTTTGCGTATATTTCGCATTTGCGTTTTCTGGGACCTACCCATTTGCTTTTGGCCCTTTGTTTTGCCTTTTTGTTGGCAAAGAAACGAACTTGCTGCTGTTTTAGATAATGCGTATGGCTATGTGTACTACCTTTTTCATTTTTTATTTAGTTTTAGTGTTTTCCTTTTTGTTTTTTTGGGGGAGGCGGGGGGTACGAGGTTTTGGCTATGATGTTGTGGCTACAATTGATTTGCAGGGGGGGGGGGATTGATAATTACCAACATGTTTGGATACTGGGTACTGTGGGTAGGTGTACGTTGTGCATCACGATTTATGTGTATTGGGATTATGGCCTAGGTTTGTTGACAATTTTCATTCATTTCATTTTGATTCCCAAATACATGCTTTTGTGGTTTTATATTTGTTTCATTACTTATGCTTAGAAAAGGGGGAATTTTGTTGCTGTACTGATGTGGCTTAGGGGAAAATTAGTAGTGTTTTGTTTGTTTTTGCTTTTCTTTCTCATTTTCCTGTTTGATGCTTGATTTTCTTGCGCAAAGCCTAGGAGCTTGGCAAAATAGATTTTGTCAGTGAATTGCTATTGCTGACGAACCTGGTTACCTGCTTGAGAGAAAGTAGCAAACAAATAATGAAACAAACAATGATAGAATTTACTAAAATACAAAAAAAGGAGTAATTTGCTAGTGTTGTTTTTGCAAATTATCAAGTGTGGGTTAAAATATACTTACTCTGGAGATGTCCTGTCAGTTTAAAGATGCTGGGGGGTTTGAGGCCTTGGTCTCCGGAAAGACTACTGAATGGCAAAAGATTGATGTGAATGAAAGGATAACCGGTCTTGAGAGGCTCAATCCAACACCTCGCCCCACAACGTAAGTGACTGAGAGTGTTTATGTCTATGTTTCTGTATAAGATGTTCATGCAATTTTATGTTACAGGTCACCCTTTTTGGAGGGGCGATGGAACTTTGAGTGGTTTGGTTCTGGAAGTCCAGGCTTGCTTGCTGCTAAGTTTATATTTGAGTGAGTTTTCCCTTTGAAGATTTGCTTTTATCTTGTCAATTATTGTGCCTCCTCTTGGGACTTCAGATTGGTCACTTTAGATTATAAAAATATGATGTTTTTTATATTTAGAATTAAATTTGGACTGATCTCATTGGTGACTAATAATGCTCTTGTGTGCTTTATATCTGTGCAGAATCTTTCCTTCAACTTTGGCTAATTTGTCAAAAATGGATGTCTTTATTAAGGATGGAAATGCAAAGATTACTGCAAACATGAGTTTATTAAACTCGGTAAGTTTCTGAGTTTGCAATTTCTTTATGCGTGCACAAATCCTAATTTAGCATTCATGAAGTATTGCAAACATTTTTTGTAATTTGCTTGCTTTATTTATTTTATGCTTTTCACCCTTTCCAAATATTGTGAACCAACTATATAGAAAAGCTTAAGTTGTTAGGTGAAGCCACATGAATGGTTTTATATTACATGCCTAACATGCTCCCTCACATAAGAGCCCTTTGGGCTTGAAACGTGGACAATGTACAAACCCACATACCTTGTGACTTTTTACTAGAAAAATATGACAGGAATGATCAAATTCTACACTACTTGGTAGTATACCATGTCATGAAACAACTATTCTAAAAACTTAAGTTGTTAGGTGAAGACTCGTGAATGGTTTTGTATTACACCAATATTTGTGGGGATTACTTATATCATTCTAATTAATGGTCTGAAGTAAAACTCAGATTTTTCTTTGTTTGTCTAATTATGCAGTCGGGTCATAGCAATCATGCATTTTCACCTCTTGCTGCTCTTGGATGAACAGTATGCAGTTAATATACCATTGCTATCATACCATTAGTGGTGCTGAGCAGCCAACCCCAAAACTTTTATTGTGGGATACTACTGAAAATTATGGATACAACATGCATAATTTATACCGTAGGATACCCATAGAAATGCTTAAAAATAACAAAAAATATCCCAAATTACAGATATATTCATAATTAATAACAAAAAAGACAGTTTAACACCCATTCACCATTAATTTAAGCTATAATTAACAATGAGAGAAATGAGGACATAGTAATGAAGTTAAAAGGAAAAATAGGAAGACAATGGAATTTATAGTAAAAAACTGAAGGTTGTAATAGAAAAATTAAAGGAATGTGATGAACTATGAAGTGTGAAAAACACTGTACATCCGAGGCAAAAAAGGATATCTTGGATATATGTTATACTGGAGTTGCTGAAGTAATGAAATGCCCTGTATTCTCCACTTTTTTTTGAACTGAGTTGGAGGTCAGATTGGCCAGAAAATGAATAGGTTTGCCCAGTTAAGGAGTAGGTTGTGGGGAGTTTGGCTGAAATATGTGTGATCTTTCAAGGTTTGACTGGGACATGGACGGGCTGAGACGTGAACAGGGAAGCTGCTTTATCCTGTGATTTGAGTAGCTATTCCACTGCCATTTTGGCTGCTACCTGCATGATGCAAAACTCTATACTATGATTTTCTTGTAGCAACCAGAGCCAGCATCCACAACATTGTGACTGTACTATAGCGCTTGCATTGCCAACCATGTTGTGTTTTACTGCCAGCAAAATTTTTAGCTTACATCTTTGACTCAGTGGTTATCCCTGGAAGGCTAGAAGTGTTATGAAAGGCTTACCTAGGTGATCTTGAAAAGGGACATGAAAATGATGAAATTCTTTTGACAGATTGTATACATTACTTGCTGACTGTTTCTCGGAGACTTTTTTTTCTTTTGAATAATACTAAGTCAACAGCTTTCATACTGGCTGAAGGAGGTCACATGACGCTCATTGCATTTTTTTAGTTCTATTAACTTTGTCTTCAAAGGGAGGAAACACTGTTTCGGCAAAAAAGGAACATTATAATGGTACCTTATGTGAGTGAAATACTGCAATGAGGTATTGTATTGGTGAATCTGGTGATTGATTCCTAAAACAGATACATTTATCTGATGACATATTACCAAGAGATCCATAATTGATGCAAGCCTAGTAGCAATTGATCTACATAGTATTATAAATTAGAATACACAATTTAGAGAGTGAGACTCTACTCTCGTAATTAGACATTTTCAGTATTTTATCTTCTCTTCTTTGGATGTGCATTTCAAACACTATCTCGTACCTATTAAGAGAAATCCTCTCTCAACCATCTTAAACTAACTTTCATTTATTTTTATTTGTATATTATTTGATCTTCTTAACCATCTATCTATTTCAATTTACCCTCTTTTGTCTACCCGTAAATTGAGTTTCAATAGCTTTTTAAAAGGAATTGTTAATAGTTAAATAACCTTGTATCACAAGTTAAAATTTGCATTATAACTCCTTATTATAAATATTAATTATAATATAATATATATTAAAAATATTTATTTATTATGAATTTCATTATATAAAAAACATTTATCCTGGGCAATGTAAGTTAAAATACTTGTTGGGAATAAATGATAATCATACGAGTGGATTTGGTATAGTTCACTTCGGTCTCTATTCTACTTTAGAGAGTAGAGCATTCTCTAAATGTCCATAAAAATTTAAAAATATAAATTAGTTTATTTAGGACTTTTTTCTGGATAATTTTAGAGAAAAATATGGATAATTACATTGATTTTACATAATAATGGACATACCAATTGTAGCGGGAACTTCCTTCTGTTTTTTTTTTTTGGGTGAATAGTGGATTTCTTTATGCTATGTGTTGAATAGAATTGACCTTTTCTGTTTACCATACTCCACTTTTAATCCAGAAACTTCAATTATTGCCTTTTCTCTTTTCGATAGACTTGAAACAGTCATCTTTTGTTCAGTAGTAGTAAGTTGATTTGATAATCCATCTATACAACTTTTTTAAATTCTAAGTTTAGTAGGTATTTTTCTTAAAAGCTATGATCATGCCTACACAACATATTGTACACATTGGGTCATGTTTTAAATTGTCTTCTTTGCTGATTGTGGTAGTGTCATTATCATTCCCTTAGTTTAATTGACAATTAACTTTGTGATCAAGTGTAGATAGAAAGCAAAGTCATTCTCTCAACCAAATTATCTGTGGAGGGGCCACTTAGAATGAAAGAGGAGTATGTTGAAGGGGTTATCGTGACACCAACTATTATTGAAGAGAGAGTACCAGAACAGCTTAAAGGTGCTCTTGGGCAGGCAGCTAATGCTTTACAACAGCTTCCTGCCCCTATACGTGATCCTGTTGCCAGTGGGCTGAAAGTTCCTCTAAGTAAGCTTTTCACCTCTCAACAAGTCCTCTGATTGAAGTGTTCTAGTAAATATGCACAATCTTTTGAATTATGGTTTCATTTCACTTTGCACTGCCAATATAATATGCTGAAAACCTGAAATCTATAGAAGCAATAGGTTGGGAAATACTTTGTCTCTATGAAACATGAACTACACATATGTTTCTATCATTTCAGATATTAAAAATTATGCTATGCCACCATTAGAAGCCATTATTCTTCTGCTGCTATTGCTTTGCATTTTCCAATAATAATGCTTTGTAATTAAATTTTTTGACCTGTTTTCTCATTAGCTAAAAGATACATGCTGCTTGTTTCCAAAATAAAAAAGAAGGTACTTGTTGCTTTGATTGAAATGGATAGATATCTGAAAAAAAATTGTGAAATGATTTATGTTGGTAGATGTCACTGTGTCATTATCTAATGATATATTGATTTTACTCACAAAATATATATGCAGAAGGATAGAATATGTACAAAATTATGTAATTGATTTATGGTTATAATGTGCCTAGGCATGTGTATATTCAATGTGCTTTTTTTTTATTCAAATTCCAATGTGACAACAACACTAAATTTTCTCGTGTATGAAGGTGGAAGCTTTCAGAGACTCTTCATGATTTCATATCTCGATGAGGAGATACTTGTAAGTTTAACATAGTCTCATTCTCTGAAATCAATTTTGGATAAATTCGATGCATGTGTGCCTGTGTAGATGACAACGCTGACAGAGCGAATGTGAAATCTCAAATTTTGATGCATGCACTAAGAAGCACATATTTGAGTATATTATAACTGATATAAATATGATATGGAGATATAGCTATTTTTGGAATTAGAAGTTTCAAATATACATTCTTAAAGTTGTTATATGTGTGTGTATAAAGTCTTGTGCAACTGAAAAGTTTTCCAATTGGAGTTTCGGATATATTTAAAATTGTAGTATAGTGACACATCTTATGGTGTGGTAGAGAATAAGATGCATTTTAAACCTTTGATTATACTGGGTTATGAGTTATGACCTTGGTTTTCAGCATGTCTTTTACTCTTACGTGAAAAGTAACACGTACTAATTTGCCAGAAAAAAAGGAAGAAAGTAGTACATAGGCAGTACACTAAATTGTTTAATGCCTCCCGAGGAGCTTCTGGTATCTATTGTGAAAAGCTTCAAAATCTGGTAGGGTTGCTTTTCCTCAATGACATTTTGCATGATTAAAGCTGAGAGCCAAATGCAGCTCAGGGGTGTATTCAGTCTTGAAGGGAAGGCTTGAATAATGATAATATGTTATTATATCATTATGGAATGATATGCTACTTGCAATATATTTTGGTGCTTTTTATATTGTCACTTGCTAAATTTGTTTTAGACATTGGATAATTCTTCTCATCAATATCCTCTTAATTTTTATAGCTTGATGAAAGTTTTTAAATTATAGTGATAGGAACTGATGTAAATTGCTTGTTATTTTCAAGTTGATCTTCCTAGTGTGTTTGTGTCTGTGATAAGGAATTGGGTATAATGGGGTGTCGTAAGCCTCACATTAAGTAATATGAGATGCTTGGTGCTTAATGGCTTTGCTCTCCTCCCTTAACTTGCTTTTAAGGGAGGGTTCTCCAAGTATTTGGGTGCTTATCAATTGTTATCAAAGTTGGCTGTCAGTGTTTTGAAAAGGGTTACTTACTGAGAATCTTATTAAAAATTGAGTGAAGTGTTCGAGTGTACTCGCTAGGATGTTGGCTCTCAAGGGGTGGTGTTATGATAGTATTTGAGTATTCTAGTAACATGGAAGAAAATTAAAAAAAGAAGATAAGATTCAAATGTTGTTTTTTACGTTTTACTCTTTTTAATTGGTCCGTGTGAGTCAATTAAGGGGTAGCTGTACATGCAGTGTATATAATGCTATTTTTATCTATAAATAATTGAATCAAATCGTTGTTATATCTATAAATGTTTATGCTGGTTTTGATGCAGATAATAAGGAACACGGCTGGGATTCCTGAAGTTCTAACAAGGTTGGATGCAGCACCATCTTCTTTGGGAGATTCAAGTCCAGAGTATGAAAGCTAGGAGTTCTATATATACGTGGGAAATGAAGTTTTGTGTCACCTTAATCAAGGTGATGAGTCAAAATCCTGTTCCTCTCAGCCGTGGACAGCTTCTATTTCTTTCTCACTGAAAACTCCTTTTGGTTTTTCTACAGAGGGTAGAAATGTGAATATGGGTTGAAGCTGACAAAAATTCTTACAAAACCTTGTATTTTATTCTTGGTTTCACAATAAAGTGGTTCCTTGATGTAGAAATTACATAATGCTACTCATTCAACCACCAATAGTGAAATAAAATGCAAAATTTCTCTGCCTGTGATCCAAATAGATATTCTATAGAAATTCTCTGGCCTTTATCTTTGTTGGTTTTTTTTTTCCTGGTTGACACAACCAGTTGAGTCTGTGCCCATGATTCTAGAAAAAAAAAATTATACAATTTTGTGCTATATTTTGTTTGTATCTTCTCTTCATGTTTCCCAACCCACAATATATCGCATGAAATGCCCGTTTGGATCAGCAATGAATGGAATCCAAATCAAAGATGAACCAAACAATAACGAAGTTGGTGCGTTGATATATATATATATCATCGTTCGATTTGGACTTTAAAGTTCAAGTGGCAGAAATGGGCCAAGGTCCCTCGCACTCTTTAGAAAATGAGAAGAAACCACGTGTTAAGTTAAAGTCAAATACTGGAGTGTGAAAACAAGTAGTCTTGTTATTTTTCTTTAGAAAAAATGGGAAAATTTTATTCCAAAGAATGGTTTTGGACAACAAAAAACTACAAATTTTAAATCTACCAACAAATTTCCAAACAAGACCGTCACCTCGCCTCTCTAGAGGAGGGGGCAGGTTACGTTGTGAGTAGAAAAGTTGAATCCATTACCACTACAAAATAATGATTTCATAGTAAATTTTATCGTAATTTTTTGACGAATTTTATTTTTAATAAATTAATTTGAAATATTTTATTTTTAACTTTTGAAAAATTTATAAATTTTGTTTTCAGTCTTTACACTCCTAATTTTTAGATCGGAA
>JAMLFT010009503.1:0-12657 GCA_026544285.1 Pachyrhizus erosus | reverse complement strand
TTCCGATCTAGAACCTGTTATTATTAATGTATATTATCCAGTCCACTTAAAATGCAAACGAATTCATATACAGTTAAAATTAATATATATATATACACACACACACATTCCACTTAGACATAGAAAATATTTGACACCAATAATTATATGTTGATGAAATGTAATGGGTAGGATTTAAGTAATTAAAAGGTAGTTTTAAAATAAATATATATAAATGTAAAATAAATGTTGTAGGTAGGATTTAAGATTTTGATTTGCAATGTAATTAAAAGGTAACTAATATACGTGAATGTTTCGCGTTACTTATTTTTCAACTAAATTATTTTATTTATTTATTTATTTATTATTATTATTATTATTATTATAAGAAATTTAATCTTTCATATAATCAAATAAGTAATACATAAATGAAAATAAGAGAAATTTTATTATTATTATGTCACAAATTCAAAGCAATTTAGACGATACATTAATGGAGTTTAGTAATATTTTGAAATTCAAATTTAAATATAGGTAAATTTATGTTAGTAGTTTTTTTTGTTGAAAATGTAAATTATTTAATACCGTAATTAAATAACATTTAATAAACATTTGAAATTTAAATTTACTGTTATTCAACAAGTTGAACCTATTTAGTTTCATTTTTCACTATTTTAATTTGTTTTTAATGAACATTAAGTCCTTTTTTCTACTGTACAAATTATTATAATATATTAAATAAAATATTTTGATTAACTAATAACATCATGAAATTCAAATTTCTATTTTGGTGTTGCATAATAAAAGACAAACTAGTATCATTGTACAAATAAACAACATAAAGAAATAATATAAATTAAAAGTAAATGTGTTGAGAACTTAAATTCATTACAAAATAATCTAAATCAATTTAAAATAAAAAAATAATAATTCATTCAATTGAAGAACTTCATAGAAATAACCTTTCATATAAACAAATTTGATTAAAAATACTGGAATATCAAACTAAAAAATTATAAAGATAAATTTAATCTTTCTCGACTTTGATAATCTTTTGTAGTTTTTTCATCTTAGTTTGATCGTTTGTATTTGTTGCCTTTTCAGAAAAAAATTCTCTTCGAATCATTTTAATATGCAAAATCATTGGACAAATCAATTGTTTTCGCATCTTTACATTTTGATTCATGATAATAAAAAAAATATCTCCAAATTTGGACATCAACTCCTAAAAGGGTGAACAATGAATTATTAAGTAATTGAAATACTTTAATTTCTGTTATGAATTATTCAGTGAGATTGTGTGGTTGTTATTTGGTGTTTGACCATTTTTGAAATATTTGCAATTAAGAAATCATGTTTTCCTAAATATGTTTTGTATGAGTTGTTGATGTGTTGTTGATAATGAGTGAAAATTTAATGAATTAAAGCATGTTAAGTTCATGAATTTTGCAAACTTGAAATTCAAAGTATTTTGATCTCAAATAGTTAAGAGGACATTGTCTAAAATTATGCATGACCTACTTCAAAATCACGACATCACTTAAAAAATAAAGATGTAGATTAAACTAGATTTTTGGCATAGTAAATTATTAAACTAAATTAGAGGTCAACATAGAAGATGCAGATAATTATCTTAGTTTTCTAACAAGACAAGAATCAACTTGATATGATTAGTAAAATTTTAGATATAATTTTTTTTACTATCTATGAATGTTGTAGTAGCATAAGAGAAAAAAGTTACTATATGCTATAAAATAACTTAATAAATGATGGTATGATGCATGGTATGTATTTTTATGATTTGTGAATATGTCTATGATTAATATTATGATTAAATTCATGATGACTATGAATAAATGTGAACATAATATGCCATGATATGCGTATGGGTTGGGGAAACATAAGGAGAACTTAGTCCTCACACTATAGGAATCTCCATGGGATTTTGAAAGTAAATATGTGTATATTTTTCTTTTTTTGAACCATGAATCATATTGTCCATATGTGTTTTAAAGTGAAGGATGTTTATGAACTCAATTAGGAAGACCATGAATGAGTTGGTGTATGACTTTAACTTTGAGAGTGCAATAGTTCAAAAAAAAATTTAAGCTCATATTGCTTTGATAGATTGGAGTATCCTTGTGATGCCAAAACACCCTAACACGCTATTGACAATAGTGACAATGCTAGATTGTCTAAGATGTGGCAATTTGTTTACTACATGGGTTCCCGAGTTACTTCACAAAGTGTTTTTGGAAAGGTACCATATGCAAACAAGTTCATAAGTTAAATGTGTATCATTTTGGATGTGTGTCTTTGTGTATAGAATGTGTGATTAGGTGTGACATGTTTATGTGACATACTTATTTATGAATGTGTTCTATTTTATGTATGTGCTATGTATTTTGAGATATATTTCACTCTCCATATATTTGTTTTGTTGGTGTTTGTGCTTAATGCCATCCTTGCAAGTAAGTTTTTTCAAAACATGATGATGACTTTGGAGGAAAGACTTAGATCTCTATTTTATTATTTTCAATTTATAGTTGTGTATGTTGTAACAATGTAACATTAAGACATGTATTTTTAGTCCTTAATCTAAATTTTTAATTTATGATTAATTTCTTTTTATATTTTTATTTAATATGATTTTGTATGACCTTTAGAGTGTCAAAAATTAAATTTTGAATGATTTTACTTATTAAGTTATTATCTTTTTTTAAAATTTACGAAAATACGAGATGTAATATTCTTTAAATGTGAAAGATTTTTAAAGCAATAATAAATCTTTTTATTTTGTAGCAGACATATTTTAAGAGTATTATAAGTTTACCTTTTAAGATAGAAGGGTGTTATAATATTTCTTTATTAAAGAACAACAATAGAATGAAAATTATTGAGAAAGTTATAATTCGAGATATTATGAAGCTACAAAATGAAGAATGAAGTTAGAGAGTTTTGACCTAAAGCTTCATGAAACGGAAGCAAGGGAAATAATAAAGTCAAACATAAATGAGTTTTGTGGATACAATTGTAATGAAGAAACAAGCAACATATGTTTTTGTATAAATTCTTATTTTGTATCTATTATAGGGATTATAATCTATTATAGGTTTCAAACAATTGGAATTTAAATTGAAAAGGGAATGGACAAGAAAGGCTTCCATTAAGATTATAGATGTTCCACATGTGTATTATCAGGTGTTGCTTACATCTAAGGAAGATTATAATCACATTTTTGTTGACAGGACCTGGATGATTGTTGATCATTAGATCATGGTGCAAAGATGGAGACCCTTTTTTTCTTGTTAGTGCAATGGTGGGAAGGAAATTGGCAATGTGGATTTGTATACTTGAATTACCATTGAATTGTTTAATAATAAATTCTTGTGGAGGTTAAGGTCTACCTGAGGATAAATGTTAAAGATTGATAAGGTTACAATCGTTTAATCTAGAGGAAAATTTGCAAGAATTTTTGTGGAACTAGACTTGGATCAACCATTGCAATTGAAATTCATTATTGTGGGGTACTTGATAAACATACAATATGAAGGTATCTATGAAATTTATTTTAAATGTGGTTGTTATGGCCATAAAGAGACAAGATGTGCATAAAGAACCAATAACAATGATGGAGTTGCCATCATGGTCAACACGAATTTTGATAGCATGTTGGCAAATATGGTGGGGATGGAGCCCATCAGGAGGGAGAATAATGTAGTTAACGTCAACAATGACGAGAACACAAAATCTGGAGTGCAAGCATTTGTTTCAAAACCTAATTATGAGCACATTAATGTTGATCTAAAAATATATGGACTATGATTGTTAGTTAAAAAGATTGTAAAAAAACATATCATGAAAGTGGGTACAAATGAGTATGGGCATGCCCAAGAAGAGAAAATTATGGCTCAACAAAATAAGAAGAATATGGATGGAAGTGGGTCTCGTTTCGAAGTGTTACATGACACTAACGAAAATTCTGAAATTGATACAACACACGAAGCAACAATTACACCAAATGGCAAAAGCTCAAATGATGGTAAAGGGGGTTGCTCCTAATAAATGTCCAAAAGAAAGTCAACATGAAGAAAAATTTTCCGAATAAATAAGGCCTTTGTCCAAGTGACCAAAAGCATCAATTCCTAAATTGTTGAAAAATTTTACCTTTATGTTGAACAAATTAAGGCTAAAATATAAGGACCAAGTCAATTTGATATCTAATACAAATGAAGATAACGAACAAAAGATAGAGAAAGTTTGGAGGGAATTCATAGTCTTCAAAATATGAATATTGGTTTTGTTTTTGGGAGTAATGTTCAAAGAAATGGTTTGGATAGTGTTATGTATTTACCTGATGAAGAAACATTGAGATATGTTCAACAATGAAGGAAAGAAATGATTCCTGGTGGTTCCTCCTCTACACCTCTAGAGAAGTGTACTCATTCAAAGGAAGCAGAGACCAATACTGCAATGGAGATTGAGAGAGAAGCTGTTAATCAGTTAAAGGAAGCTGAGCTTGATGGAGGAACAATTTAGAATGACCAGTCAAAGGTTGAATTTGCATAATGTTTGTTATAAATATTTTAGCATCTCACGAATTTGCTAATTTAATTCAAGATATCAATAAGGAGTATGACTCTTCCTTAATGTTTTTGTTTGAAACTGATGCTAATATGGAAATTGTAGAACCTATCATTCCTAGGTTGGATTTTTATAATCACTTTGTCCAAGATATTTGTGGTTCCTCTAAAGGTATTTGGTGCCTGTGGTGATTTGATTTATGGAAGGTAAAGGTTATTTTTAATGACAACCAAATTTTCCATATGAAAGTAGGTTGGAAAAAGCAACCTATGTGGTTTATTACTTCAATTTATGGGAGTTTAAGGCTTCAACAATGTAGAGTTTTGTGGAAGTCTCTTTGTAACATTGTTAACTCCACATCAAGACCTTGGTTAGTGATTGGTGATTTCAATCCTATTCTCCAACCACATGACTAAAGTAAAGGTTTGAATAATCCATCTATGAGGGGAGCAATAGACTTTAAAGAGATGATGGAATTTTGTGATCTTATTAAGGTAGGTTTTGAAGGACCTACTTATACCTGGACAAGAGGAACTTTAATTGAATATCTTGATTGTGCTTTGGTGAATATTGATTGGAGAATTTACTTTCAGAATGCATTTGTTCTTCATTTTTTTGTTCTTTAAATTTGATCATAGAGTGATGCTTATTAAAATGACAAATAACAAAGGTATGAATAAAAGAAGAAGTTCGTAGCCTCATGGTTGATGCATGAGGATTTTGAGCTCGACTTAAAAACTTCTAGAAAAATGGTGTGGATTGGAAGAAGAGAATATAAGACCTTAAAAGGGCTTTTAGAAAATGGAATTGAGAGGTGTTTTGGAATATTTTTACCAAGAAACAAAAACCCATTAGGTAGTTGGATTATGAGATGAATTAGAATTAAAAGTATCGTCTTGAAAATAGATAAAAAGGATAGAACTAGATAAAAAATAGAAAATAGGAACTTGACTCTAACCGCGACTTACTCGCAAAACCAACATTATAAAAGTTATTTAATCCAAGAAAAAGGAAAGCTCTCACATAAGAGAAAACACTTAATTCAATAAAATTTGAGTTGTTGTTCTCCTCTACATAAGTTCCTATTTATAAGAAATTAGAAGAAAACAAATAACAGAAAACAAATCCTATAAATTTGAACTAAATATAAGATAATAGAAAACAAATCCTAAAGATATGATAATAGAAAACAAATCTTAAAGATAAGATAATATAAAACAAATCTTAATTTTAATTGAATTAAAGATAAGATAAGTTAAGATATTTATTTCATCTAAACACTTATAGTCATGATGTTCAAATTATAGATATGAGACAATTCTTGAATTGGGTATTGTCAGATTCATATTATTCTCTTTCTTTTCAAAGTGATTTGTCCTCGAATTAAGTAGATTCATATCATTCCCCTCCTCTTCAAAGTGATCGCCCTTGAATCAAGTTTTGTCTTATATGTATTCTTGATTGTAAGACACTCTTTAATTGTATTTACTTCTTTTCCATCTTGCAAGCTTTTAGAACTTTGATAGATCTTCCAAATGACTAATATAGGATTCAAAATCTTGTAAGGTCCACCAAGATCCTTCAAAAGATAATCATCATTTAAAAACAAAGGGTTAGAGCATAAAATTCTACATTCCTTCTTTGGAGTCACTTCTTCAATTTCCTTAAAAAAATATTCATCATAATGAAATAATGGGTTAGTATAAAAACAATTCAACTCCTTTTCTTTCAACTCCTCTTCTTCTCTCATCTTACACTCTTGTGATTCTAATTTGATTTGCATATGAATCAACAAGTGTGAGTGATGTTAATACAATGGTACGTTCATCCATGGAAAAGGTATACCTTTTTGTACCCACCATGTTACATTTCTTCTAAGGATCTTCATCGTCATCTTTAATCCAAACTTCAAAGACAAAAAATGATGAAGAAAAGAGATGGATTCGCCACCTATTCCTAAGAATAGGATAAAAAATGATAGAAATCTACCACAAGGCAATCTAGCTTTGATAAGAAAAAGTAACTCTCTCACTAGACTCTTAAAGAGAAAATCTAGTTCTCACAATTAGAGAAAATCTCAATTATCTTTCCCAAAATGAAAGTTATGACCAAGTTTAACTTTTACAAGTATTTATAGGAAATCCTAACAAGTTAAGCTTCACTAAGAAGCTCTCTAGCAAGCTCAACGTGCTACCTATGCCACGAATTGGGCCAGAAAGCCCATGGAATAGGCTTAAAAACCCAACAACATAAAGGAACCTATACTATATGGCAAAAAATACAAGCCTAAACAAAATACAAACCAAAAACAACTAATGAGCCCAAATACAATGGCTCAAAAACAATCCTAAGCAATATAGGAAACAAGACTAAGAAGAGTTCAACACAAATCCAATCTTCTCTTCTAGTATTCTCTTTTTAGCTCTAGTGAGGGGTCCTTCCAGCTTTTAATCATCAAATGCATCATCTTCAAGGGATAGTCCTCTATCACATCATATGTGGCTTTTTTATCAAATTTCCAAGGATGCCCTAGAAGTACATGTCCAGCATGCATCGGTACAACATCACAAAGAACCTCCTCTTTGTATTTGCCAATGAGAAATGAAATCAAAACTTGTTGAGTCACCCTTATATCCACAGTCATTCAACCACTTAAGTTTTAATGGATGAGAATTTTTTTTGGTTGACAAGTTCAATTTCTCAACCAATAAGGTGTTAGTCACATTGGTACAACTTTCACTATCAATAATCGCGTTACATACCTTGTCATTTATGTGACACCAAGTATGAAAAATATGTTCATGTTGTTCCATATCTTCATCTTCGTTAGGTTGTATGCTAACCTTGTACCAAGTGCATAATCTTGTCTTTTCCTTTCACTATTTCTCCCATTTAAGTACTCATCTTCTTCCTCCTCATCAAATTTTACATTTAAAGCCTTTAATTGATATTGAATATCCTTCATGATCAACTTGAGTTTAGGATCTCCTCCACTCATGATTAAAATGTTAAATTCAAGAAACAAAGCTCTAATACCAAATGATATGAATTAGAATTAAAAGGATCATCTTGAAAATATGTAAAAAGGATAAAACTAGATAAAAGATAGAAAATAGGAATTTGACTCTAACCGCAACCTGTCGACAAAACCAAAGTTATCAAAGAAGAAGCATAAGAGAAAACACTTAATTCATTAAAATCTGAGTTGTTGTTCTCATCTACATAAGTTCCTATTTATAAAGAATTAGAATAAACAAATAACAGAAAACAAATTCTATAAATTTGAACTAAAGATACGATAATAGAAAATAAATCCTAAAGATAGGATAATAGAAAACAAATTTAAAGATAAGATAATATAAAATAAATCCTAATTTTAATTGAATTAAAGATAAGATAAGTTAAAATATTTATTTCATCTAAACATTTCTAGCCACGATCTTCAAATTGTAGATATGATTTTTAAATTATATCTTTGATCAGATAAGGAATAAAGTGAATAATTATTTAGAAGAAAGACAAAAAAGGTTTGGAACAAATATCAATAAGTTTTTAGACAAGAGGAGCTTCTTTGGTTTTAGTGCTCTAAAGCCAAATGGTCTGCCTTTGGTGGCTGCCATGCACACTACTTCCATGGAGTTATTACCATTAGAAGAAGGAATGTTTATGAAGCTATCCAAGACTCTAAAAGTGTTTAGGTGACTGATATTGAGGCCCTTGAAAGGTTAGTAAGTGAGTACTTTTCTAACATTTTTACTAATGTCACACCTTTTTTCCCTTTTTGTATTAGAGGAGCTTTCCCTAAGCTGTTGGAGGAGAAGTTGAATATGTTTAGTTTGGATGCGTCCAATGAGAAAATTAGGAAAGTTTTGTTCTCCACGAAAAATTTTAAGGCTCCAAGAGTGGATGGTTTCCAAACCATTTTCTTTAAGAGCCAATGGGATATTGTTGGAGAGTCCTTTTGCACTCTTATTAGGCATACTTTTGAAAATCCCACCAAAGTTGTTGAGTTGAATGATACTTTTATTAATCTTATTCCAAGACTGAAGTTCTCACTAACATGAAACATTTCAAACATATTAGCCTTTGCAATGCCAGTTACAAAATAGTTACAAAGATTCTATCTACTAGATTGAGAAGGGTGATAATACTATTATGGATAATAGTATGGATAATAGTTACAAAATACTATTTGTTGATCCTTGCTAGTGTAGTTTCATCCCCAACAAAAATAGTATGGATAATACTATTATTGCGTAAGAAGTCATTCATTTTATGAAGACCAAGAAGGAAAATAAGGGAAGGATTGGCATTAAATTAAACTTGGAGAAAGCCTATGATAGAATTAAGTGAGAGATTGTCACTAATGCTCTTCATGATATAGGATTCCCATATGACTTTATTAATTTGTTGAGCTGTTATATTTCATCTTCCATATTTCAAGTGCTTTGGAAAAGTGAGGCTTTGGAGAAATTTTGCCCCCTGAAAGGGGTTTGTTAAGAGGATCCTATTTCACCCTCTCTAGTTATTCTACGTATTGAACGTCTTTTACATTTGGCTAATTTAGCTATGGAGCATAAAATGTGGACTCCAATTTAGCTCTCTAGAGGGGCTAAAAAATTCTCACACTTAGCTTTTGTTGATGATCTTCTCCTTTTTATTGAAGCTAGTATAGAGCAAGTAGAGTTGTTGAAGAATATACTTGAGGTGTTCTGCTTAAGCTCAGACCAAAAGATAAGTGTGGAGAAAATTAGAATTTTTTTTTCTCTTCAAATGTGCATTGGCAAATGAGAGATCATATTGTCTATAAGTTTGGTTATGAATGGACTAAGGACTTTGGTAAGTATTTGGGACTCCTTCTCCATCATGATAGAGTTTCTAAATAGAGCTAGCAGTTCTAGCATAATAAAGTCAATTAGAAACTTAGTAATTGGAAGGCTTCTAATCTATCCTTGATGGGTAGGGTCATTTTAACTAAATTTGTTATTCGAACCTTTCCTAATTATGTCATGCAAACAACCTTACTAGTAGTTACTTGTGAGGATATTGATAAAAAAAATGTCGTAACTTTGTGTAGGGAGATACATCAAATTCTAGAAAGGTTCATTGACTACAATAGGACTTCATTTGTTTGCCTAAGAAAAGAGGTGGTTTAGCCCTAAAAAAACTAGAACCATCAATCAAGCACTATTGACAAAAGTGGAATGAAATTTGTGCAATAGAACCATTGCTTTGTGGGCTAGATTATTTGTGCTAAATATCATTATGATGATGATGTTTTGCCAACCATTGATTCTAACAAACATGGCTCCAACCTGTGGCGTGGAATTGTTAAAACATGGGACCATGTTAAGTCAAATCTGATTTGGCAAATTGATCATGGGAGGAGAATTCGATTCTTAGAAGGCTACTAAGTGCTAGGAAAGGGTCTTTTGAATCAATATAAGGTTTTTGATATGATAGAGGGATAAAATATTCCAATATGCTTTTTTGTGAATATTAATGGGGAGTGTGACCTTGACATATTACAAAACAATCCTTCCTAATCATGTTATTCAAAGTATACAATGCTTTAGACCTCTTTGCAATTCAAATTTGAGCAATTATGTGGAGGAAAAAATAATTCAAATGGGAGCTTTTCAACTAGGGAAACTTACAATAAGATATCTGGTCATCACAATATCAATGATAATCCAATTTCCCATGCTACTTGGCATTGGGATCTTATGGAAGGTTGTGAATGAAATTCTACTCTACTAATGAGTTAAGACTTCGTAGGCACATGACTAGTAGTGATCAATGCTAATTATGTAATGTAGCAACAATGTCAATGTTGCATGCATTAAGAGATTGCAAATGGGCCAAGTATATTTGGAGTTTATTTCATATAAATGAACAATTCTTATTTTTCCAGCAAGATTTGTGGGGTTGGTTGGTTATGAACTTGAAAAGTTCTATGGTGGCAGATGGAACATCTTAGAGTATTCTTTTTGGTGCTATTTTAGATAGACTTTGGTGGAGAAAAATAATTTTATCCATTGGAAAATTTGGATGTCAAATGTTTGTACAATGTATAATATTAAGGCTCTTATTAAAGATATTAACTACAATAAGCATATCCATAACAATTTGAATTATGGTAAAGATGGTATTGTGAAATCATTGATAGCAATAATTATCAAACCTTCATTGAAGCTTATAGGTTGAATTGTGATGAAGCATTTTATCAAGATATAGCTATTACTTCGTATGGTATTGTTTTGAGAAAGAATAATGGTGAATTTTATTTAGGCTTTATCAAGGAGATTGGGGCATTGTTCAATGTTAGAGGCTGAGTTATGGGCAATTATGTATGAGTTGCAAATGACTCAAGATGTTGGAATTGAAAAGTTGAATGCTTTGTTAGATAGTCTTGAAGTTGTGAGGCTCACTAATGATCATTTATCTTGTCTTGGCTAGTTCCCTAAGCTTGTTAATGAAATTTGGAGATTGATGAAAGGCTTCCACTTTTGTGTTGTTGGCCATGTTTGAAGAAAGTTGAATACTTTGACTGATTCACAAAGTTTGGCTTGTCATTGAATAATGATTGTATGTTTTTCATCCAGTTCCTGAATTTCTTGTAACTTCCTTAGGGGAGGACTTTTCTAGTTTTCATTTAGAGTTTAATTAATTTTGGTTTTAGGGTGCTCTTTGCCCAACCTATTCAGAAAAAAAAAAGTATGATATTTAATTTGTTAATTAATTATTTTAATTATTATAAAGAATAAATAATATTTAACACCATATATTAATAAAAAAAATTATATATTAATAATGTTTTGGTTTAGCATTTAGTCACACTTAAAAATTCTTCATCTTTCTTTAAAAATATATGAGAATTAAATCTTAGTCTTTGCCCACAAATTTAATGTGATACTACTTGAACTACACTTTGTATTAATTATCTCGTTATACTTACTAAAAGAAAATATCCAAATATGCAATTATTGGGTCAATATGTAAATGAGGCTCTATGGCCTTCATCACCAAAAAGGGGAAAAAAAATATGACCATGACATTATATCTCATGAGAATAAAATATGACCTTTATAAATCACACACATATACAAGCAAAATAGTGCTCATTCAATGCAATTGAACTTTAAAGGGCTTATTGGCACCCTCCTCATTTGCTCCTAGCATCCCTTAGATGTTATTTAATGTAATGATGAAAATGCTTATCATAAATAAGTATTTTTTTAGTATATGTCAACCACTTATACAATAAAATTTTGTTTCTATAATATAGTTGAGAAAAAAATATAGAAAAAAAATAAGTTTCTATTATATAATAATGGGTGAGAAAAATATATAAAACAAAAACTTGTTTTGCTAGTGTTAATTTTATTTTGAAAAAAAATTAATGATTTGTTTGGTGTGGTTATGAGTTTTGGGTTTTTATTTTCAAATGTAATTATTAAAACAAAATGCATTTGACAAAATTGGAAATGAAATTATTATTAACTTAAACATTTTTACATTTATTTTCAAACCAAAAAAATATTTTGTGAATTTAGTTTTTAGTTTTAAAAGGCACAAATTCACTATCTTTTACAAAAAAATTTATTATGATTACCATTATCGTTGTCACCATTAACACCGCTACCCATTATCACCACCACTCCTTATCGCCACTATTGCCACCACCACCACTCATCGTTGTTGCTACCATAACCACTACCACCACTCCATAGTCATCAACACCACCCTCCATCACCACTACATGTCACTACCACCGTCATCACTATCAACACCACCCTCCACCACCACCACTACCATTGTTATCGCCAACATTGTCACAATTGTCGCTCTTACCACCACATTGATATTTTTCAAGGTTATTATTATTTATTAATTTATAATTTTTGTTTAATAGATATTAAACATAAGTTATAAAAATATTAACGTTATATATATATTTATTATTATTGGTATTGTCATAATTGTTCAATTTTTTAATTACTTGTATAATTTTAATATATTTATTTTTGTTGTAGAAATTTGTATTTTTTTTTAATTTTTATTTTATTTTTTATTAAGTTTTATCAATTTTAT
>JAMLFT010009502.1:0-12659 GCA_026544285.1 Pachyrhizus erosus | reverse complement strand
AAAATATAATAAAATTCTATATTATGAGTGGAAGAAGAGAAAAAATAATAAATTTTTATATTATATAAAAAAATATTAAAAATAAAATATAATAAATATTTAAGAAAAAAAGAAAAAAATTAGAAATTATAAGCTAAATTTTTAAAAACATTTCTTGATGTAATGTTAAAATTAAAGTTAAAAACTACTAAAACAATATATTTATCAAAAAAGTCAAACTAACTTTTTAACTAAAAAAATTAAAAATTAACTAAAATATTGAACTTACTAACAAGATTTGTAGATTCTTATTAACAAAGATTTTAATATAATTTGATTTAAGATGCAAAGAAAGTAGAAAAGTTTTAATGACATAATTATTTTAGTAAAAATACAAAAATCAATCCATATCAAATTATAAAAGATTAGTTTGATTTAGTTAAAATTTAAATAAACTCAAACCGATTTACACATAATTTTTACATTTGATTTAGATGATTTTTTAAAATTGATTCAAAGTAAACACTCTTTGTAATAACGTACCTAATAGTAATAATAACTACATTAACAATCATAATAATAATAATAAATTATTATAACAATAAGGACTCTCAATGATAATTACAACAATAATAACTCTTAGGCCATATTGTTTTTATTTATAACTTTTTTTTAATTATAACTTTAAGGCCATATTTAATCAAATAACACATTGGCAAGGTTCTATTAATGGTTCCCTCTTTGTTTATCTCCGGTACTTAGAATTTGGAATGATAAAGTGACAAACTTTTAAAACATTAAATAAAATAGTAATAGAGAAAATAAAATATTAGTTTATTTATTTTTATAATTATATAAATTAGAGGATGTCAAACTAAAATATTTAATTTTAATAAATTTTAATCTTATATACATTTTGATATATTTAAGGTTATCAAATTTTTATATATATAAAAAGTTTTGTAATATTTAATTTCTCGTCTAAAATAAAATTTTTGTCTTAAGCAGGGTTAAACGTCTACTAATAACTTATAATTATTTGATGTATTTTAATATTTTTATTATTTTTTAAACTCAATATTTCTTTATTTTTATTTATTTATAATTCAAATTTAATATTTAATATATATGTGTAATATATGATAATATTTAATATTCAAAAAAGTATTTATAATATTTTTAAAAGTTTGAAATTTTAAGAAAGCCTCTATAATAATTTTTAAATAAGTAAAATTATTAAATTTAATATTACTAATTTAACTTAATTATTCTCCATTTCAAGAAAACACTTATATAATTTTCTTGAACATTTAAAATTTCTGCAAAGCATTTAAAATATTTTAAATAATTAAAATTAACAAGGCTGAATTGAACTATTTAACAATAACTATTCTAAGTTTTAAGAAAGTGTTTGTAAAAGGTTTTAAAACTTTAAAATTTTTAAAAAATACTTTTAACTTATAAATGTTTTGTAAAAATGGAGAATAATTAAGGAAATTATTAAATTTAAATTTATTAATATTAATTTTTGAAATCATTATAAATGCTTTTTTAAAATTTTAAAAATAAATGCATTTAATCATCTTCTATTTTTTTTACTTATTAATGAATAAATTCATTCCTTATGGACATGTTATTCATCTATAGCAACATAGTAATTTGAATGTATTATTATAAAAAATTTAATTAATTTTAGATGTCTTAATAATATAAGGAATTAATAGAATGATTAATATACTTTTTTATACAAACAAAAAATTACTTCATTTATAATTAATCTATGCATTTCACGGAATATATGCTCTAATTTTCTCTAAATTTAAATGCAAAGTTCTTTCAAATTCTTAATTTATTAAAATATAATTCCAAAATATTTTCAAACATATATAATATTATTAATTATTAAAATAATCTTATGTTCTCCGTATTAAAACTTGAAGAAGGAAAAAACAAATATTACATTTGGAGCTCATTTAGTATTCGTGCTTTAGCTTTATAAGTTCCATCAGCGGCACATAAGGAAATTTTCAGAAAAATCAATGTTTTTTTAGAAAATTATTATTACTCTAAACACATTTTCATGCTTAAAATATGCTTTTATTAATTCTTACAATTATTCACTGATTATTATTTTTTCCTCTTAATTTACTATAGTTGACATACTTAACTTCATTTTTATCCAGAAAACTACAAAACTTTATTTTATACTTTAGATATCTCTTAAGTAGCATTTTAAGAATAAAATATATTCACTTATATTTTAGGACGATTTATGTTATTTATTCTACCCATCCTTTCCATTTTATTCTGAAAATGACTAAATTTCTAAATCCAAATATTATTTGTTGTTTTGAGTTAAGCTGAGCCTCTCAGAAATACCAAATTTATATCTAGATATAAAATCATATTTATAAAGAAAATAACAATTAATTATAATAGAAAATAGTAATATATGTATAAACAGAGGTGTTACAAAAGAAATGACCTACAATTTATTTTTATATCACATACAAAACTGTATTAAGATGAGTATCAACTAAATCAAAGGAAAAGAATTACACTAGGAGGTCTCATAATAAGCTTGGGGATGGAAATCAAAATGATTAAGTTAGACACACTAAGCAACTAATAAGCCTTAGCAAGACTATTTTAATACGATTAATAGAGAAAATCACAAAATTCAAAAGAGCGAAAGATAATAAAACATTATCGTGTCTAAGTTTGAATTATACAATTGACTTTATTCACAAAATGAAAAATAGTCGGATCAAAAAAATGTAGTATATATATTTTTGTACCATCTTTAACAATAACATTGATTATTAAAAACGTTTCAAAAAATAACTAAAGTAAGTTAGTAATATTTATGATTAGAAATGTTATAAAAAACATATAACTCAAGAACATAATAACATTTATTGTTTGAAATGTTAAAAAAATAACTCAAATAAATCGGTAACTTCATCACATGTTACTGAATAAATTATGCAAAAGATCATATATGTCCTAGTAATCTAATATTTGTTCAATAATGTATAAACACGTCCTTTCGTAATGTAATAGTTTTGTACAAACAATTTTCATGGTACACAATGATTCACATAACAATAAATATAAATATAAATATAAATAAATAAATATATATATATATATATATATATCACGAGTAAGGTATAAAATATTCATTTCACAGAAAAGAAATATCAGAATTTGAAAATAAAATCCTCCTAAAATGACTTTTCGCTTCTATCTACCTTTTCTCTTGGAAATTTTATTTGTTACTTTGGTTTTGACTATAGGCAATTGGTCGAAAGGTTTCATTTCTCTATTTTATTTTTTAACATATAATTTTCTTGAGAAAAATATTTTTTGTATCTGTTTTTGGTATTCAAAAAAGAAGGGGAAACGATAATAGTTCATTGTTCCATATCAATTTTATGTTGAAATTTCAAATAACAAATGCAAGGAATTTTATTCAAAAAAATTGTGAACTTGGTTCTCATTATAGGACCAGCAACAGCAATAACACTAAGCATTCGACACAGTGCGAGGAAATGAAATGCAGTGTAAGCAACCAATTTTGCAAGGATTGTTGCATTTGATGGCATTTGTAAGAAAAGAAAGTATTATTATTTTTGTTGTTGTATGTAGTATTGAGTTATATTGTACCTTTGGTTATTTTATGAAATTACAATAAAACGGATGTTTGAACTAAGATTTAATTATAATTGGATATGGTAGGAGTTTGTGTTATAAACTACTACTAAATCATAGTAATGTAATTGCTTTAAAATGAAATATCCATCTTCATTTGCAGGATATATTTTTAAGATGCATGAATTCATCCCTAGAAACAAGAGCCAATGAATTAGAATTCCTATGTTTGATTTAGGTTAAAAAGAAAACATGTTTAGTTATATAAAGAATTTTGCAGGAAGTAAACTTCCAATATTTTAGCAGATATACTCCGATGAAATTCACTTTATCTATTAAAAAAATATTTTTAAATATTAAATATTTTTATAACTTTTTAAAACACTCTCTCCCCTCTTTAATTTGAATTTAGTGACTAACAATGAGAAATCACTTTGTTATTAAGCTCTATAATGATTTTGGAATGTACAGTAGAGTCTACTTAGTAAAATTTGAATTTCAATTAGAGATATCTAAATAGTTATGTGAATATCAATTAAAGAGATTCAAATAAAAAAAAATTAAATATATGTCAAATTGAAGATTAAATAAAAATTGTAAATTAAAAATTAAAGAAAATTAAAATTATAATTTAACCATCAAAAATACTATTTGATGTTACGTCTCAAAAAATAACACAAAGTACGAAAATAACGTTGTATATCAAATACTATTAATAAAGTTAAACAAAATTTTCAGCTAGTATATAAAGTTAGAAATTTACTAAAAATACTAACTAAACATATATTGTACCTATTTTTATAATTACTTTTTCAATTAAATTATAATTCTTATATTTTAGTTTTACTTATGGTCGATTATAGATACGATTAACTATATCCATAAACAATAATTTACATGATTATAAGTCTTTTCATTTTATTTTAGAAATATGAGTCTTTTGTTATGTTACCTCCCACTTGTATTTTTATTCCTCTTAAAAGAATTTTAAATTAGGTTTATCTTTATAATTAAAAATTCATTCTTGATTTTAATCTTTTAAATATTAAAATATTTTTTTATTTTAGTCTCTATTTTTAAATAACAATATTAATTGATAACGTAATATTGATAATTTATTTATTATATTATTAAAGGGTTTTATAGGATAATTAAAAATAATTTTTTTATAAACTATATTTTTAAATATTTTATTTATTCAAAATAATTGATGATATTAAATTATTAAATAATATATTTAAAATATATAATTTATTAAAAAATTATGTAATTATCTTATAAGAATCCCTAATAATATGACAATTCAATGACTGACTAATATCATTATTAATAATTAATTAATATTATTACTTTAAAATAGAGACTAAAACAAAAAAAATTAAATAATTAAAATTAAAATAATTTTTTTAAAAATTATTAAAATAAAAATTTCTTATTTTACGTAAACTAAAATATTATTTAAACCAAAAAATTACATACTGATCTATTTGTGATTTTGTTTAAAGGCATCGCTTTATCGGATATTTTAAGTAACAATGTTCTTTCAAATAAATTAATGAAAGGATTATTGATTAGCAAATTTGAGCGTAACCATTATAGCTAAAGACTAATGAACAAATAAGTTTGATTATTGGGATAAACCTCAACGTTGAAGGACTTTATTAAAGGAATTGAAAATTAATATTTGTCAACCTAATAGAAATTCCTGCGAAGATTCTATCTAGACAACAAAACGTACACGTAATTCATAGGTAGCCACTTCTTAATGGCCTTTCATGTATTCTATGCATTTCCGAAAGTAAAATTTCCGCTGAATTTAATTTTAACTAATTATAACTCTATTTTATGTTTTAAAATACGCCTCTTATTTAAAAAGACAAAAACTGCTAAACATAAGCTTCAGCTCTCATACGTAATTCATTGACAGAGTATACAGAGAATCTAAGTGTGCAAAATATGTTTAATTAAAACTAAATCTCACTCTAAATATTTCTTTTCTCACTCTCCATATATATCAAGTATCAACTTCATTTAGTACATTCAAACATTTAAATTTTAAAATTGTTTTTATAGCTCTCCTACATCATAGATCACTTCCTTTTGTCCCTTTCATCCTTTCTTTTCAATGACAGATATAATAACTATTTTGAAGCATAGCCTCACATGTGACAATGTTTCAGGTGAGGGCACTTGTATAGATTTTTTCATTTTATCCCATTCCCAGCAAACAAAGATACAATGTGCCTCATAAGAACTACACAATATTCCCAAGCTCAAAACAAACAATTTAGTAGAGATAAAGATTGAAAAACATAGATCCACAGTACCAGTTATGCATAATACCAATATTAACTGTGCAACAACCCTCCAAATCACCCAGAGGTTTTTAGTTTTCCCAAGGCTATATATATGTCTTTACATTAAAGGGGTACGTGAAAACATCCTTCAAGAAATTTCCCTGTTTCAATGAAACTTGTGTTTAAGGATTTGACCATGATTTATTCGGAATTTGCTGCTTCAGCATACTCTACTGGGTCCAAAGCTGGTACATAGGCCTGAATGCATGTTTCCCATACACAACTTTGAACAAGTTATGCATGCTGTTCAGACAATTCTAGCGAAGAAACCAAGTGGGTTAACTGATGACAAATTAAAAACAATTCAAGTAATACAAGTTCGTGCCAAAAAACTTAACTACGAATATTACCAGGTAAAAGATAGCAACCATCATGGCTGATCTTCATTGGACCTCGTCCGATTCAAACGCCTACGCCTCCTAGGCACAGTAGATGCATCTTCACCCGCATCACTAAATATACGTAGATCATCCTCAACTTCATTATCATGAAGGCCCAATAAATTCTCACCCCAAAGATAGCGCCGGCGATCAGATGACCGACGATGCCTTGTCCATGCAGTTGAATGAGCTCTTGGCTCCCTGACAATTTCAATGGTACTATCCATCATCTGAAACAAGATGGTGGTGGTTAACCAGGGTACATTGTTGCCAATGTTGCCTTCACGTTCATCTGATAACCTACCAATACCATCTCCGTTCTCAAGAACATAATCCCCAACTAGCACAGCTCCGGGCATGGCAGACTGAATAGCACTCACAATATCACCATATTCTCTCTGGCGCTCAAAATGTCGCCAGGCCCTTTCTCTTGTAGGATCAATGTCAGAGGGACGAGAAGTAGGATGAACTCTCCTTGCATGCCTACGCAATTCCAGATAATCACCAACAAATGAGCATGAGTCCCTTGAGCAACTTCTCTTCTTCATGTTCAGATAATTTCTAGCCTCTTCAACCACCTCCCATCTCAATACTGCACCTCGACATAAAGGGCATTTCAGGTTCAATTTTGACTCAGATGAATTATCTGCATCTAAATCCTCAAGCAAAGCCCTGTCCTGCAAGGTCTCAGAATCAGCAGTTTCTAAAATTCCTTCATCATTTGGGTCTAAAAGCCTACTTGGATCTTGGGCATCACCCTGTCTTGATCCTTGTGCAAGTCCAACAGACAATAGAGTATTAATTTCATTTTGATGGAGTTCATTAACATCATGCATGTCAGATTGCATAGTAATGTTAATATCAAAACTATTACCAGAGTTGTTTGTGTTTACTAAAGAACTGGGTAAATTTTGGTTCTCCTTAGAATTGTCCCTCATTTTTTTAAATCGGTCCAAGCAATTTGAATGTCTATAACTTGTATCACAAATGTAAGATCTGCAGCCCTTCTCATGAGAGCTGCAAAGGAGGAGAACAGCATTATGTGGATGGTCCATGCAGATAGGACATGAGACTTCATCCAATTCTTTGTGAAGAGCATGGATATCTGAATCACTACATAATCTTCTCTTAACACCAGCCATCTTCTTCACACAGTGTTAACTACTCAACATATTGAACTAATTAGAAAAGCGTGCAAGCAACCAGACCAAAATTTTTTCATTTTTTCATAACAAGATAGCATACACACAATTTTTGACATAAAATTAGAAATAAAAAAAGGTCAGCTGTAGAAGAACAACTATGCCCTTATCTAGGAACTAGCAAAAGATGTAACAAACTAAAACTAGATAGATATAACAAACTCCAAGTAAACCACTTAAGCTTTGTCCTATTGTGAATGGAAGTGCACAAGAATGTATAAACAGAAAGAAGGAAGGTGATAAGATTGATGGACAATATTGTTTGGACATCAAGTTACTTCCTTTCCTCCAATTTCCATGTATTCCTCTAAATTTAATTATATTTGACCTTCTTTCCCCCTTTCAAACATTAAAAGGGAACCAAAAACACAAATGGGAAAAATTGACTCTGACTAAATATTGTGTAACGCTTGCCCTTTTCTCCACACAGCAGTGAAGCCTATATATACTATCCTTCCTACAGAATATGATACCTACAATGTAATGTTTTGATTCTATGTATGATTTTGAGATTCAAATATATTCTTCATCTACGGTTCTAATATGTTGACTCTGAAGTGCATCCATTAATTAATAATTCAAAATGAAGCATATCACACTTTTTTCTCTCCACAAATCTTTAAACTTTCTTGACAAGACTATATAATCAATATAAAAGAAGAGAGAAACAGTAAAAAAAGTTAAACAGAACAGACTGTTGACAATACAAAATGAAGCACAAACTAAATTATTAGGTTGCCTCATTTCGGTCATTTGAATTATAGATTTAGACAAAAATTGCAGTTACTTCTTGATGCTTCCTGACAGACGTCAATATAACATAATCTTGGGTTCAATACCAAGCATATGACTAGGATATCAAATCATCATTCAGGTCAAATAGCACCTACACCAACAGATTATTTAAACTTAAAGACATATACTAAAACAATCTTATGATTCTTATCTGCTGAAATCTTTACCAAAATCTGAACATGAGATACCCAAATGTTATAACTTATAACTTTCAATGTAACGGCACTTTGCTTTAGTGATTATTAATCTACTACTTCTTAAAGCAAATCCCAAAACAAGATTTATCATATGGTGAAAGAAAAATTAAAACAAAGGTTTTCTGGCTAATTGCAAAATCCAGATTCCTCATTAAAGAAAATTAGGTCTCCTCATTGTAATATCCAGCTTTTCTCATAGGAGTAAGCTAGGTATCCATAAAAAACAGTTTTAAAATAAATATTACGAAAAAAAATTCATCGATGGAAAATATAAAAAAGGAGATCCATACAAGACAAGAAATTAAATATTTCAAACAAAGATTTAGTGCAGGCAATGCAATAGGCATTTTTTAGAACAGAAATAAAGTACACGGGGTAACAGTATGCTGTATTGTTTGCTTATAAACTTACCAAGGCAATAAGCTCTAGTTATATTCCCTACCAGAGGCTTCTGAGGCTCAGTTTGTAATTATAAGAACTTTAGTTGACTTCACAAAAGAATCAGAGGGCAATCACTCATGCAATGCTCCAATGTACGTTATAAATAATGAATCAATGTATACTACAATCTTGGACAAATGTATAACTAACGAACACTTCTGTACAACAGAATCACCAACAAGCCCCAAAATCTGCGGTTACACCACCAAAAAGGAAGAAAAAGACTTGTTCAGCAACACAAGATCTCAACCCAATAAATTTCAATATCAATTAAATTTAAAATCTAGGAATCAGCAGTTAGAAATAAAACCATATAAACAGAGAAATAAGGACACTTCAATCAAACTGATTCATCAACACAACACTACTTTGAATAAGATGATATTGGAAAAGTTTGCTATTCTAGCATGTTCATTGGTGAATCACCTAATATGCTAGATCACATTATCACTATTCACAACAAGGATTCTGTGATCTAGGCTAATCAATGAAATCCATTTATATTGTTTTGCATCTGAGATCATACAAAGCAATGATTTTATGCAATAGGTTAATTCAACCTAGGAGAGGGTAGGAATGGAACAGTCATTATGGAATGGAATAAATGGGGGAATGAGTTTTGTCTAGCTATTCGAGTAAAACTCAAATAAACTGAACATTAAGCAAGACTGCAAGATAGTAAATAATAAACAAAAATACTTCAACGCATTATTGTTACAGAAGCAACTCTCTGGATATATCATGAGGGGGCTAAACTTATTTTCCAGTACAGCATGTTGGTGTTATTACTAAGGGCCAGAAACATTCGGGAAATTACAAAGATATTATCAGGGTGTAATAGTAAATATGCAAGTGAAGGTATCTAATGACATCGATAATAGCCACAAAAACATAAGGTACAGGAACTCTTCCTACCCAATACAACCAAGGTGTCTACATTACAGCTACTTAGGATCATTAAATCAAATTTTACACATTCAGGAAGCCTGTTCTACATTCACTTCAAAAGTCAAAAAGCAAGGTAGCATCAAGTACTGTTAAATTTATATAACCAATCAGATGGAATTGGATGTCAAATTAGGTATCAAATTTGATTCTTTGCCCGTATATCAAATATCAAGTAGAAATCAATAGAACAAAAATAGACATAAAGAAAATAACAAAATCAGATACAGCTGTATAACCCACATAGTTTTGCATGTTCTCAAGATCCATGAACAGACCACTTATTTGCTCAAACAAGACATCTACTACACAAATTTACATAGATAATCAAGCAAACTAGTGATGATTTCCAAGCAGAAACCTCGGTCTTAATAACAAACATGGCAATTGTAGAATAATTCCAATTGCACACGATCCAATCACCAAATCAAACACAAAAAATTAGAACCAACGGGAATGAAGAAATAGAAAGGAATCCCATAAAAGATTGGGGATAAACTACGTTCCAATTTCCAAAACCCAATTAAATCCCAAGGAAAGTCATACATGGCAGGCACTAACCCCAGATCAACATCCAATCACCACGCCAATAGAGACCCTAAACCTAACCCCCAAATCCAAACCCTGAACAAAATTCAATCACCATAAAATTTCATGAATTATCTTGGGAAAATAAAATCCAAAAAGACCACAACACAATCACTAAATTAAGAGATAAAGATCAAACCCAATTAGGATCAGAAAGATAAATTGCAGAAACAAAAAAAAGAAAAAAAAATCAAATCTTTAGCAGAAAAAAAAAAAGGTGGGGATTTACAAAAAGGGTTGATTTTTATTTTTAATTTTTTTTCCTTCCTCTTCTGGGGTTGGTCTATGCAAGAGATCCCAAAGGATGATGCAGAGAAGAAACACGGAAGAAAATGTAATTTGTTAAAAAGAGGACTTTATTATTTACTTATATTTGTATAATATATAATAGAATTGGGACAAACAAAGATGAAAATGCAGCGTGCACCTATCAACAAGGATATTGATTCACGGGTCCAAACACATTGGGCTAAACCGTGTGTTTAAATACTTAGCGTACATGAAACTACATATACAAAATACGGCGTCAGATGCATATGCACGTATTCCTTTTCTTGATAAAAATCTAGCCAAAAAGGTACAATTTTTATTTTTATAAGATGTGTACAACGAGAACAATTAATTTATAAGAAATGACTATTTTAAAAAGGAAATTAAAATTGAAGTGTGCTTTTATAAATTTTTATAAATAAAATCCTTAATTAAATTTATGGTTTATATGACATTGTATAGATTTTCATATTGTGCAATTTTGCTTCACGTTAATTTGGTCTCCATATTAACTACGATCAATATTTAAAAAATTTGAAAACTTGTTAATTCTCATACTTGAACCTTGATGTTGCACAAGCATGGAGTCACTTGCAACATTCACTCCAACTATCACAACATTGTATATATAAACTTCTTAATAAAACTTTAAAAGTACAAATATCAAAATTTTTGTGTTGTTTTTTTCATAATTATTTTGAAATAATGACAAAATATTCAACGCTAACTTATAAATTTTTTATAATTAATATTATTTGTAAAGAACTTAAGTATTTTTTTAAATAAATTAAAAATATAAAATAAATTTTAAGTGAATAATAAATTAAAAAAAATATTAATTCCTATTATTAATATTGATTTAAATTATAATAATACTATAATCAACACTCGTATCATCTACTTAGTTTTTGTTCAAAATTTGCGTCCTTAAAAAGGACGACTTCTAAATCTTTTAACTTGGAGATACTCAAATTCTATTATTTAGTTGCTTAAATTTTTCCATGGTATTGATTATTTTTTTTTCCTAAAAACTGAAGTTTTTTTTATTTCAATGATTAATCTCTTTCTAAAAATTTAACTTATCACTTTTATTAAAAAAATCTCTTCTAATTATATTTTTTTATCCATAATATTTGAACATAACAACTTATTTAAAAAGATAAAGTTTAATTTTATTTGGACCAATTACTAGTTGGTAAAATATTTTCTTGTTTTATAATATTATTATCACATATCCAATCTCTAAAATTTTATTTACCACTTTTTTATGACTAAGCTTTTTAAGAACTTGTTTTGAAAATTTTCTAAGATTTGCTTAGTATGCATGGCTTCAATGATAATTTCAAAGCCTTAAAATTATAATTAATTTTCTTACTTTATAATAAATTCAATATATTATTTGGACTATGTTTGGTAAAATTAATTGAAAAGTCACCTGGAAGCTAAAAAATTAGTTAATAATTGAAAACTAGCTAATTAAATCATAAATATTTAATAAAGTTATATATTGAAGTAGCTAAAAATATAAAATGATAAATATAGACATATTTATACAATATTTTCGTATTAAACTTTTAATTTCATTTATGAAAATATATTTTAGGGTACTTATATTTTAAATTTTTAATTAATTTAGAAACTTATAATTTTTTATTTATGAATCAATTATTTTAGTTACATTCTACTTTCAATTAACTTAATTTTTTCGTATTTTACTGTTCAATTTATATTATATCTTAATATTTTTCAATTAATAATAAAAAATAAAATATTCTTATTATTTATTATTATCAATATTTTATGTAATAAAAAGTTAAACATAAAAAACTCTATCTTATATAAAATGAATAG
>JAMLFT010009501.1:1229-12661 GCA_026544285.1 Pachyrhizus erosus | reverse complement strand
AAAATATAAGAATAGAAGAAGAAAAATATAAATGGATTTATTGAATTTTTAAAAAAAATTAAAAACCAAAAATATTAATATTTAAAATATAAAAACATAAAAAGAAAACTGGAAACAGAAAGAGGAATGGAAAAACGTTGGTTGGGCTCAAACTCAAGACCATAGAGGAGAGAGGAAAATGTGTTTACCACCTAGGCTACCCATCTTAGGTGTTAAAATAACATGAGCCTATACAAAGGCCATATAAGGAAATAAATCAGGTAAAATAAAAGCAGAAGGAGAAAAGGGTGGGGGAACAAATTTGTACCGACGCCCAAGGAGGGAAAGGAGAAGAGGAGAGAGTCATTTGCCATTAGACTACTAGGTCCATTGCTAGCAACTAACGCAATTAAAAACTATACATATCATAACAAACTGCCATTAACACTACTTTGTGAGCTCCTTCTTCTTTCTCGAGCAACCAGTTCCGTAAACTGCCATTAGAGTAGCCTCGCGCCCATAGCCTACGCTATCCTCCTATGACTTGTCAGACACCATAACCCACCTTTCACAAATTAAATATGCAAAAATTCGAGCCAAAAAGGCCTATAAATAACATACGCACATGGACACAAGAAAGATAAAAATGAAGAAAACAAATTTGTGATTCCACCACCAATCGAACTCCGTATGCCCTATTCAAATTATATACTAATTCAAAAATAGTTTAGCTTCATTTCCATTCAGAAATCAGAGCAAGTGGGGTAGCAGAGCTTGAGAACGACACCTCACCAGAAATTGATTTTAGTTCCCTAAAAAAGCTTCAATTAGGTAGGAAGTGTCACTTATTCTTCAATATTATTTTGCGAATTCATTTATGATCATACCAATTACATGTTAACAATTTGAACTATTTAGAACAACAACGGATTATACAAGTTCAAAATTTAAATTTTCCTCTAGTCGCCATTGTCATTTTTCTTTGTATAACTTGCTAAACCTCAATCTGAGTAGAAATTGAGTTTCATTCAGGATTAGGAATACTGTAAGTAATGTAACAAATCAATAACAACACAAAATCAATAGAGACTCGTGCAAATTCGAAAGGTAGAGGATGAATGCGAATTTGAAATGGGGAAGTTGTGCCTTTGTATTCATTTTCATTGTTCTGGGAGTAATGGGATTGGTAAACAGAAGAAAGGGAAAGAGAAAGTCTAAAGGTAGAGAACAACAAGTAAGAAAACAAAGAGAGAGAGAGAGAAAGAGAGGGGGAGGAGAAAGGGAAGAGAGAGAAAGTGAAAGAGAAGGAAAAGATATAAAGAAAAAATAAAAAGAAATAGAGAGAGAAAGAGAGAAAAAGAGAAGGAGAAAGAGAGAGAGAGAGCAGAAAGAGAAACAAGAGAGGGAAGGAGAGAGAGAGAATGTAACATCCTAATTTTGAATTAATGAAATTAAAAATTTAATAGAAGATTTTGTTCTTTCTCCTTTCCAATATTATAAAATATTCCCAAAATATATTAGAATTTTAGTTGTTATGAAGAAAATACTGTCCATTTAAATAGGATAATATATTTTCCAAAAGGAAGAAAGTGAGAGAGAGAAAAGAAAGATTTTTAGCAAGTCAAAAATTCAAAATCAAAGTAAACTTAAAAAGATGGCAAATATAAAGTAATAGAAATTAAATTTATATTGTTTTAATAAGGGAAGAGAAGAATAAAAATGAGGAGAATTTGAATAAAATCATAATAGGATTTTCAAGAATTAAAAATAAATTTTAGGAATTAAATAAATATGTTTGGAGAAAATAAATAAAAATTGTATCAAATAAATAAATAATTGTGAAAAGAAAAAAAATTAATTAGTTTAAGAAAAATATAATAAAGTTTTAGAGATTTTTGGAGGAATTTAGAAAATTAAAATACAAAAGAAAAAGAAAAAGAAAAGAAAAAGATAAAAAGAAAAGAGAAAAAGGGAAAGGAATAGGAGAATAAGGCAAGCACGGGTTTGAACTCGTGATCCTGCAGCGTTGGAGGAGGGGCGTGCCTCCAAACCAATTGAGCTACCCAACAAGGGTAGCATTTAAGCGAATTAATAAAACAAAAGGTAAAGGACTAAGTTAAATAGAAAAACAAAACACAAAATGCACAAAAGGCTTGAGGCGGATTCGAAGGTAGGACGTTAAGGTCGAAGTTTAAATAGTAAGCAGGGATTGCCATTTGACCGCTAGGCCCATCACTATTATTTTTACGAATTAAAATCTACTTAAGCTTTCCTAAAAACGCTTTGCTGCCATTGAAGCAGCTTTGTCACCTCCTTCAACCTCGAGAATACCTTTTACAAATTCACCGTTTTGCTAGGATACATGTTGCCATACCCTGCCACTCCTCTAGCCAACTACCTATAGCTTATAGTGTGCTTCGACACGAAGGAACGAGGCAGAAGACGTCTATATATACCAAACGAACTTCGAATCGAAGGGAAGAAAAATTGTGACTTCTTCCTCCTAATTCTTCCAAATTTCTCACCCCGATTACTTCATTTCCATCCAGTTAGATTATGAATCAATCGCACTTTGATTCTGTCAAAAGAACTTGGAGAATCATCCAAGGATTCACAAAATTGCAATAACGACGAAGCTTCACTGGAAAGTTTCATTCCAAGTAGGAGGAGTCATTTTTCTTTCAAAATTTATTACTAGAGTTGTTATGAATAACACGAGTTTGGTTTCTGGAAAGTTTGAAATCTTAAAACCCAATAGTTCTCCCAGTTGGAATTCAAATTAAAAAACTCAAACTCTGAAACACTCAAAGTTACAATACCTTGTGTTCTTTCGTATATGAGTAAATTTTGGTGTGAAATGCTTGAGCTATATTATTCAAACCTTTTTGTCCACTTTGTTTTCCAAATTAGATGTAGATGGTTAAGAAATTAAAAATTTAGCTGGAAGCTTGAGCTCGTTTTTATTAAAATGAAAAATAGGATCAATTTTAATGAACTCAAGTTAATAGGACACATATTCTATAGAAGAAAGGATTTAGATCAATAAAAATCCATAACATAAAGCATAAAGGAAAGAGATTGGAAATTTGAAATCAGGTTTTGAACCAAAACTAGAGTTCTGCAAGAAGAAGATGAAGTAAGGGTCAAAATGATCATTTTACCCCTAAGGTAGAAAAATTATTAAAATGCCTCTAAGGTAGCAAAATTACTAAAATGCCCCTAAGGTACAAAATTACTAAAATGCCCCTAAGGTAGCAAAATTACTAAAATGCCTATAAGGTAGCAAAATTACTAAAATGCCCTTAAGTAAAAAGTTTGAAATTTTTGCCATTTTCCTTACCTAAATTTTTTGAAAATAAACTTAAAAAGGTATCTCTAATCCATATCTTATTTTTATCACAAATTAAAAGAATTTCATAAAACTTATTTTCTAAAATTACCAAAATACCCTTATAAGAGAAATTTTGAAATTTTGACCCATTTTCATCAATGAATTAGGGGAAAGTTATCAAAATATGTTTAAGTATAACTCTAGGATATTTCTAACATCTTAGGAATTTAAGAATCCTCAAGAATAAAAAATTATATCAAAATGACCAAAATGTCCTTAGGTTCTAAAAACAAAATTTTATCATTATTTGGTCATTCCAAACTCAAGAAAAAAATAGTCTAAACCCTTTCTAGAATTACCAGTAATTTTCATGAAAATATATGAGCTAAAATGGTGAAGGAAAGTCATTAAAGGGACAAAAATTTATAATATGACCAAAATGCCCCTAAATTTAAAAATAAATTTTTATCACAAATTAGATCCCCTAAAATTCAGGGAAAATAGTGTAAAATACTGGGAACCTATACAAAAAATTATGAGTTGAAATATGAGGGAGAAATCCCTAAAAGGACAAATTTTGTAAAAAGACCAAAATACCCTCCTTAAGCAAATTTCTAAAAGTACTCCTTTTTCAGTAAAATCTTATAAAGTAAGACTAATACCGATTCAAAACCTCCTATACTCACTTCTTCCACATAAATAAATAGATAAAATGAAATTTGTGGAAGAAAAGATGAAAAATGACCATTTTGCCCCTACCTTGTTATTTGGATCTAATGTATATTATGGATTATTGTGATTATTGGTTATGCATTTAAATGTGTTGAATTGATGATGTAAATATGATTTCACACCTCCATTGTTAGTGGAAGGTAAATATTTTTTATGATTGTCCATCTAAGACAGTAAGTTTTGAGAAATGCTTAGAGAATGATAACACAATCTACAATGACTTTGATATAAAGATGGATGTATTCATGGATATTTGAACTTGTCACTAGTACCAAGATAGGATGAACAGTGGAGATGGCAGATGGAATAAGGAAGGTAGATAGAACTGCAAACCATGGCGAGTGAGAATTAAGGATGGAGAATGCAATGGTTGACTACAGAAGGTACCTGAGGAATGTACACAGGGTTTGGTGAGACCTTGGGGATAGATAAGGTGCCAGGTTGTGAACCACTTAGAATGAAGAGGGTGTCATAAAATCGGTTTGGCGTCACCAACAAAGTAAAGAATTACCAAGATCTAGTTGAAAGTATCTTGAACTGAGCACTAGGTAGGATATGTACTACCAATTGTCAACCAAAGATTGCAAATTGGATTATTAATGATATGCTTGTGTAAGCCCTCTTGGACTTAGTAATATTGGAGGCTGCAAAGGGCCCTAAAATGAGTAGAATTCCTAATTAGGCATACGCGGTGAGATAAGAGTCTACGTTAGATAAATCACCATTTGACTATATGTATGTGTTCTTCGAGGATAGATGACTCACTCTTACACCCCCTATCTTTTTAGATACCCATGGCAGATGATTCCCAACCTTTATTTCACTTGACTATAATACCCTTGGAAGGAAGATGAACATATGACAGAGTCTAAGGAGATGACATATTCATGGGATATGTTCGATTTGCTTTCAGACCTACTAATATTATAATTCCCTAGCAATTTCATCATGTAGATTTACTAGTAATCTTATCTCAAACTATGCCACCTAGATTCGCTGGTGTTCCAGCCATGTGAAGATGACCTCAAACCCCTCAACCTCCTCAATCCTCCATGGGGTCAATACAAGCCAATGATCTAGACAAAAGTGAAGACTCTATAGAAGAAAAAGATCCTTTTAAAGGATTTGATTAAATCATATCAATACTAGAGAATGACTAAGAAAATATTTTTTTTTAGTTATCTAGGATACTATAATGATGTAATAATAAATTTTACCTATGACTTTATTTTGTTTAGTTAAGTTGTAAGAACTCAAAATGAAGTTATGTGGATTGATGTTTTATTATCAAATTGTAATTCCCCTAGCGAGTGAAGGCTTTCTTTAAATTTTTCCTGCCCTGAAGTGATCTGAACCTAATTTCTTAATTATTAAAAGTATATAAAAGGGGTGTTATAAAGGAAAGGGAAGAGAGAGAGAGGGAGAGAAGAGAGAGATAGAGGAGAGAGAGAAAAAGAGAAAGTGGAGAAAGAAAGAGGAGAGAGAAAGTAGAGAGAAAATAAAGAAAGGAAGCTTAGAAAATGGAGAGAGAAAGTGGAAATAAATGAAGCAAGGAGAGGAAAGGATAAGAGAAGATCAAATAGAGAAAAAAAAAAAGAATTATATCCAATAAAAATGAAATTCTACTTATCTTCTCCTCATTATGTAATGCCTTCTGTTTCTTCATCAAGGATATTATTGTATCACCAGATAAATAATACCTAACAAATTAATCTTATCTGTGACATTATTAATTTTCATTGTTTATGGTAGCATTTGTATGCGATTATTGCCTCTACTAACAATAGAGAAATTTTTTGATTTAACTTAAGTGACTATCTCAAGTAGACAAGACTTGGGTAAAGAACCCTCGGGTAGAAGATGAGATATAAATTGTGAAAGCCTGAGCGATTGTAATAAAATAACTTTGATAGAAGGTGAATAAAATTTGATGATGGCTGGACAGTTGATATGAAATGAAGTCATCAAAAAAATATTACCTTTGAGATCGAAGCATGTACCAAAGAAGTCAATAAATTGATGTAGGAAAAAATGGATGATTTAAAAACATACAAGTGAGATTTCAGAATGAAGATTGCATGGGTTAACCACAGAAGGTACCTAAGGAATGTACGCAGGCCCAGGTGAGTCCTTGGGGGTAGATAAAGCGCCAACTTGTAAGTGTCTTTAAGAATAAAGGGTGTCACAGAACTGGATTGGCGTCCTCGACAAAGCAGAGCATTACCAAGATTTAGTTGAGAGTATCGTAGACCAAGTACCGGGAAGGATATGTACTCCTAATCATCAACCTAGAATGCAAAATTGGATATTTTTGACACACTCATGTAAGCCCTCCTAGAGTTAGGATAATTGGAGGCAACGAAGGCCCCTAAATGATTAGAAATATTAACTAGGCATGAGACAGTGTGTAACGCCTCTTTTTATTCATTTAATTTTAAGAAATTCATTCTAGGTATTTTATTTTGGGTAAATTTTAAGACTAAACTTGACAAGGGTTACAATTTGAAAGAAACATAAAACTTCATACATATCCATTTAACTTGAATTTGTCTAAACCATTCTCACTTTAATATATAGATCAAGTCAAAGTATAAGTATAATTATTACATTCCCAACATATCTCAATAGATAAAATCTAAGATAATCTTCCATATCTAAAACATTTAGTCAAATCCTTTACAAGGATCTTCTTCCTTAGGGGATTCTTCTCTTTTGCCTTGATCGTTTGCTCAAACTAAACCTATGGAAGATTGTGGGCGAGGAGGAGTCTGAGTATGTTGCAGTGTTGCAGGAACACCTGTGAATCTGGGTGGTGGTGTTTGGGATAGTATTACTGGTATATTTATATGGTGGAACTGCCATGTGACTATGATGTTGGGAGGTCTAAAGGCAAATCTAACATAGCCCATAAACATATCATCTCCCTGAACCTTATCATGTGTCCATCTCCCTTGTAGAGGTATTATTGAGAGATGAAACAAGGGTTGGAATTCTTCTGCCATCTGTATATGAAATGTGGGGGTTGTAGAAGTGAGCTATCTATCCTTAAGCAAACACATACATATACAGCTCATTGCTATCTATCATGGACTCTCATCTCATCGTAATGTGCCTACTTAGGAATTCTATTCAATTTAGGGCCCTTCGTAGCCTCCAATACTTCTATCTTTAGGAGGACTTACACGAGTGTGTCAATAATAATAATCTAAGTTTGCAATTTTGGATTGATGATTGAGAGTACATATCTTGTCTGGTACTGGTCCAAGATACTCTCAATTGGATCTTGGTAATGCTCCGCATTGTTAGGGATGCCAAGTCGATTTTGTGACACTCTTTTCACTTTGAGCAGTTTACGACTTGGCACCTTATCCACCCTTAAGGTCTCACCAAAGCCTGCGTACATTCCTTAGGTACCTTTTGTGGTCAACCCTTGCAATCTTCATTCTTATTTATCACTCGTTAGTGTTTTCAACCCAATCTACCTTCCATATTTCATCTGTCATCGTTTCCTTGGTACTGATGTTATGTTTCAAGATATTTTTAGATAACATTCTTCTTCCATTCATAATTTGTAATCATTCTATGAATATCGTTGTCTAAGAGTTTCTCAGTTCATCCTCTATCCTAGGGTTATTTCTATAATTTACTGTCTTACAAAGACTCTTATCATTATTATGTATCCCTCTACTGGTAGTAGAGGCAGTAAATATCACTTCAACACATATACAATATAAGGAATCTAAGCCTCATTCCAAAAAACATCAATCAAATCATAAAGATAAGATAGGGGTAAAAAAGTTATTTTCTCAAAACTCTTAAACTTGCTATTCAATTTTATCTTTCTTCTTATTCAGTTTTATTTCTAACTTAGTTAGCTAATGAACATTTCTATTCAATGTGAATCTTAATTGAGTATTCTTTCATTAGTTAAAATAATAATTTCTAAACAGGTAAAAAGGTAAAATGGTCTTTAACAATTTTTCTTTCAAAATTTCTTCCTACATTTATATATCTACATTGAAGATGTTTGTCCAAAAAGATATTGAATCTCAGTTTGAAGCCAATTTGGATAATTTCTATAAAGGGGTATTTTAGTAATTTTCTCACAAAAAGGGCATTTTAGTCATTTCATAAAAAATTACTTTAAAGGATTCCCCATCACATTTCTGATTTTGTAAATGTCATAAAAATACCTAATATTATTAAAGAATACTTAGTCTATCTTTTACTGAATTTAGAATGAGCAAAACATTAAAGATTTTTAATTTATTAATGTAGGGGTGTTTTGGTCATTTTAAATAAAAAGTATTTTCCTAAGGATTTTTATCATTTTTTTTTACCATAGGTATGATATAATTATTTTAGGTTCATATGTAGAATATTCTAACTTCATTTCCCTAATTTATATTAACAAAATAATTAAAATTTTAAAATTTTCCAACTAAGGGTATTTTGGTAATTTTATGAAAATTTTCTTCTTATTCACTTTTATCAAATTGATTTTCAGTTTCCACCATCAGTGTATTCAATATGTCTCTTGTAAAAATTTTCTAAATTTAAAACAAGATAAATAATAAAAATTTTAAATTTTTTCCCTAAGGGTATTTTGGTAATTTTCACTTCTAGGGGTAAAATGGTCATTTGACCATCATCTTATTCCTCAAAGGTTTCAGAATTTCTAGTTTTGCTCGAAACCAATTTGAATTCACTATAATTTCCATTTTCACTTCTGTTGAGTTATGTTTACAAAATTAACTCATATAAGGCTAGAGTAATTCATTTAGGCATCAATTTTTCTAAAGTTTTAGCAAACATTCATTGTCTAGAACGAGAATATGAATGTGGAATTGCTATAGGTCAATTTTTGTTTTCCCTTAATAATTCTAGGGATTCTATATCCAAAACACTTTGAATACTAATTACGAAGCTTGCCCAAATGGTAATTTTATCAAAATAACTCTTCGTGATAGAATTGATCATGCTTTGAATTCAAATTTTCAAAATTTCAAACTCAATTTGTTTTCAATTATTTGGTCTACCTTAGAGTTTCAAACTTTCAAAAACTCAAATTCACACAACATATATCGTTTCTATCAATCGAATTCAAAGGAAAAATAACTCCTCCTACTTGAATTTCCAGTTTCTAGTTTTTTCGACGAACCTCTGACATCCAAGTGAATTCACGCTTATGTCTCCCTTTTGTCAATCAAATGGAACCAAGATGAAGCTCAAATTAAGGCAAAGTTATTTGTGCAACGAATGGAGGATTTTAGGGTCGAAATCTGGGCGAGTTTAATCAAACCAATACTTTGATTTACTCCTTCTTTTTTATTCAATTTGGCTTTTATAGGAAGCTCTTGCCCCTTGCTTCGTCCTTAAGAAATTTGTAGGTCATGTGAAAGTTTTTTGGTGTAGGAGTAGGGTGGCAGAACTATAGGAGGGCATTGCAGGAGTTTGAGGCTTGAGGGAGGAGGTGACGGAGGTGCTTTCATGGCAACCCGTGCTTTTAACACTGGCTTAAGTATATTTGATTTGTAAAAATAAACAGCGATGGACCTAGTGGTCAAATGACAATCCCTGCTTCCACCCTTACTCTTTGACCTCAACATATCTCTCTTTGAATCCGTCCTACACCCGTTTTTTTTTTTTTGCTTTTTATTTCTCTTCCTATTCCCCCTTAACCTTCCTATTATACTTTTAATTTCTTCTTTTATTGTTGTGAGCGTCCCTAACTCAGCTAGCATGCTTCTCTCCTTCTACTTGTAGGGCTTGGGTTTGAACCCAGCCCTATCCTTTTCTTCTTTTCCTTTTCTTTTATTTTTTGTTTAATTATTTAAAAATTAGATTTTAGATTTCTAAATTTTTCCAAAAATCCTATAAATTAATTTATATCTTTTCCTTATTGTTCCTATATTTTCTTACACCAAATATTTATTTTATTTGATAAAAAATTTTATTTATTTTATTTGTCTAAATGTTTATTTATTTATATTTAATTGATAAAATTTTATTTCTGACTTCTAAAAATTTAGATTCCTATTTTTGAATTTTTTATTCTTTTCTTTCTTTTATTTTTATTTCATCTAGAATATAAAATCTATTTTCTTATTTATAATTAAATTATTTCTATTGGTTTATATTAGTATTTAAATTAAATTTTATTTTTAACTTAGTTAAACAAAATTAATTAAAAATCTCTTTCTCTCTCTGTATTATCTACTAGATAATATTTTCTCATATAATCTAAAATTCTTAATCCTATTTTGACTAAACTAAAATATTTGAAGAAAGACATGTTTCCTAATTTAAATTTATAATTTTACTATATCAAAAACAAGATGTTACACGGTGAGATGAGAGTACACGATAGATAGAAAATTTCATGTGTGTGAAAAGCGTAGATGACTTACTCCTACAACCCCCCCTTTTTTTTAGATGATTGACAAGTTTTGCCCACTTTTCGGTCTAATAATCATCTCCTTGGAAAGGAGTTGGACTCATGATCCCTTTTTTGAGGATCACACTTTCACGAGATATGTAAGATTTGCCTTTCTATCTCTAGAGATTATAACACATGGGAAGTTCTCCCACATCAATCTGTCTGTCATAATGACTCAAACCTTACCACCTCATTACGCAGGTATCCTACTAGATGCCTCAGCTGCTCCGCGTCACTCCTAACCTCCAACTAATCTAAACCCACCAACTGACCCTGTTGTCAATGAAGCTAGCAGCTTAGAGAGAGAAAAGGAGACTTCTAAGGTAAAGGACCCCTCTATGTTAGGATTAAATGCTATGTAGGAGACTTTAGCTTAAATAAGTATCTAGATGATTAGTTGACCATATGTTTTGAATGAATTTAGTAATTATGAATAAGTTTGTATTTTGAGATATATTATATATTGATGTACTAAAGAATGTAAATATATATCAAACTGAGTTTTTCGCTGTTAGTTATATTATGCATGGTTGACATGACAATGGATGGGTGATAGTAAATTGTAACTCCCTTGCGACCGATTAATTTAAAAATTTATCCTGTCGAGTTAATAAAAATCACTTTTTGAAATTACAAAATTCAATAAATTAAATGAGTGAACAAGGGCGTTATTGTAACATCCTATTTTTCTAGTTAATAAAAATATTATTGTTTCATAAATAAATAAAGTTGTCAGCTTAAGAAAAGGAAATTATTTACTATTTAGCAAAGTAATAGATGATAAAAAAATAATAAATTAAAATTAAATATATAATTAATAAAAACTTAACAAGTAAATAAAATAAATAAAATATTTTAAAAGACATAAAATTAGGAATTTAAAAACCAAGAAAATAAAACATGGTTAGGAGAATAAATAAATATAGAAAAGAAAATTTTTCCAGATTTTTT
>JAMLFT010009500.1:0-12662 GCA_026544285.1 Pachyrhizus erosus | reverse complement strand
ATAATAATATAAACATCAGACAAATAACTCAATTTATACAATTAAAACTTAAAAAAATAAAATTAATAAATACAAAACTTAAAGATTTAAATTGCAAATAAACCTTTAGTCTTTAAAAAAAAAAACTCAACAAAAAATCGAGTATCAAATTTTCATATCATTTTTTTTTCATATAAGTGTTAATTTTATAATTCTTTTATGAAAAATTATCTTTTCTAGTTGTTTCTAAGTGATGGCTTATTTTTATAATTTTCATCAAAAGTAGCGAAATTTTCGTTTACGATAAAATCATAAAACAATGCAATATCAATAAAACTGTCTAATATAGATGTATGAGTTGAATTTTTTTTTTTCAAATTACCTTTCTTTTCACATTTTAGATTGTAATTTTCAATTTTCAAAGTGCATCAAGTACTATATTAATAAAGAAAAGTATTAGTAATATTTTTTTAACATATTTTTTAATACACATTTTTTATTAATTATAAAATTAATTAAAAATTATGAATCATAAATGATATTTATTAAATAAAAATAAAATATATTTTTATTATTTTCAAAAAAAAATTAACCATTAAAAAATATAAATTTAATTGCATTTTTTGTCAATAAAATTTCATAAAGTCATGATATTTTTCATAAAAACTTTTTTTTTCAAATTTTGCACTCAATATGTGAAACATCATAAATTTTTACCTCAAAAAAATCATTATAATTAAGATATTTTGTGACAATCCTTTTATTAATTGTGGTAGTTTTCTATGTAGAGGCAAAATTTGTGATGTTTTATAAATTTAGAAGCAAATTTTGAAAGAAAAAAAAAGAAGTAAAAATTGTGATATTATCAAACTTTAAAAAAATATAATTAAGTAAAAAAATATTAAAAAATTATATTAAAAAGTGTTGATAATATTTCCCTTATAATAAATCCTCAATAGTTTAAGTGTGGTACTCATGACTAAAGAAGGTACAACATACAATAATTCAATTATTTTCTTCTCTTAAAATTTTGCAACGTGCTACAATATCTCCCCAATTCCAACATATGTATAAATGTTTACTCATTAAAGTTGCATCTTTAAATTTGAATTGTATGGAAATAATTCTAATTCTTTTTATTTTGGTTAAATTATAATTTGCACCTGTTTGTTTTTTTAGCTATTCTTATTCTCCTATATTTTTTTAAAATTGACGATTTTAACTCCACCGTTAATTCATTCCATTGTCATTAATGACACAAACATCGACTTACAAATAGGAAAACTAGAATTATTAATTTTTAAAAATAGAAAAACTAAAATCTCTAAAATAAAATAAAAAAATTAAAATTAAAATTTTTAAAAATAAAGAATTACAATTAAAATTTAACCTTTTATTTTTAACAACTCACTTCATCTGTCTAATATTTGTTTCTGCCGTTGATACACACCTCACAATTTTTACTTGTTTAAAAACGTGCCATTGTAAATAAAATTCTTGCATTAAAAAAAATACAATTAAACTCACTCTGAAAACAACAGTTTCCACTAAAGATATGAATATCTGAAAAAAAATAAGAAACCTCGTCTCAAAGTCTTACTAAGATTGAATTAAAATTTGCTCTCTATTGCCGGAACATCCAGAGCGCAAGAAAGATCGATGATGACAATGAATACATTGAATCACTGTAATTAGAGCAGAGCAACAACTAAACCAATAGTTAGATCTATTATACGACCCAGCAATGGCCAAATTAATATGACAAATAAAGGGCTAACAATAAGCCCATAAAACATCTTAATACATTAAAAAAAATACTAATAACATAACATGACACTTTCTTTTTAAGACTTTTTTATTAAAAATTATAAATTTTAATGAGTTTTATTTCTAAATCAAAAGAAAGAATTATTAGATAAAAAGTAAAATCTTGCAAAATTAATTTTTTTTAATAAACTTTAATCAATCATAAAAAAATATTTGAGAAAGTATTACTAACGTTTCTCTAAAAAAAAAAAATACTAACCAATCAGGCAAAATATATATATATATATAACCAAAAACTTAGTCAAGAGTTCTGGCAAAACAACTTATTAGTTAGCATTTTCATTATAAAAATATGCTTAAAACTACACATAGTGTAGCTGCTCTCAGATTTGAGGTGAAGTAGCACCTAGCCCAGGCCATTGGTTACTTGATATGGTGCTTTGGAAGCTATTCTGTAAAATCAACACAGGGAAACAGTATTATCAACAGAATTAAAAGGTAAGACAAAAAGTTTTTAATGTTAATAGCCCGCTTTGCAAATAGGAAAATCAATTTCCACTAATGTCTAGGGCAGTTTTGTTTAAATTTAAATTTTTTTTTTTAAAAAAGTACTTTTTAAAAGAATGCTTTATAAAATATGATTCTTAAAAAATGCATAAAATTACTTTTTAATAAGCAATTTAGATAAATACATAAAAAACAAAAAAATGGTTTATTTTATAAAAAGACGATTTTTATAAAAAAATTATTATATATTTCAAAGGGTAAACGGAGATTTTATTTTGGAAGATTTTTTCAGGATAAAAAAAGGGAACGTTACAATTTATTTTATCTAAGCTTTGCACTTTGCACACAGCTGCAGTGCTTGAGACATTAAATACTCAACCAGTCTCTAAGCAATATTATGTTTTTGGTTAAACTTATTTTAAAGAAATGATTTTTTTGTAAATTACACTTTGAGTCCTTCTATAATTTTCAATTTACAATTTTAATTTGTCAATTTTTAATTTCACAATTTTAGTCATTTAATTTTATAAAATTCATAAATTTGATTTAACCTTTTAATGTGCATCTATTAACCTTTAAAATCTTAAAAGTCATTATTACCTAACATTAAATAGATTATAAGACAATTAATATTTAATGATATTTAAGATAAATTCTACTTTTAATCCTTTTAAAATATTCAATATGTAATTTTTGTCTCTAAAAAATTATTTTTCTTAAATGTTCCTATATCTAACATGAACATAATCTTTAAAATATTCTTTTGGTGAAAGTGTCTACCTATCCTTTCTTTCTCCAAAATCTAGTGGAGTGATGAAGCTTTTCAAGCGATTGGCAGATTTGTACAGAAAAGAAATTCCTGATCAGAAAACAAAATAATCCAAAATACCAGAAAAAAAAAATCATTCATCTTTAAATAATATTGATATTAAGAAATTATCACAAACAACATGTCTGGACGCTAGGAATAAGATTGTTTATGTGTTTAGTTTATCCTGAAACTTGATAAGAATAGACAAACATATATTCATAGGCTTTTACATAAAACCTTGTGTTTTGTCTGTGATATTAGTAAAACAATTGTATTCGTCTTTCTATAAAAAATATTTTTATCTTTTTTTAGCTTTTAAATACTTATTTTCTTTTTTTATTAAATCAAAATAACAAAAAGTTATAAATCATCCTTTATCCTAACAAAGATAATAAAAATATCAAAACAATTAAAACAACATAATATTATTAAGGACTAGAATTGAAATTTCAATTTACTAAATGTTAAAATAAAAGAATGACAATTTTATAAGTAAAATTAATATTTAAAAATTATCTAGAAATAAAAAATATTCTTAAAAAGACAGCAACTATAAGTATCATGTGACACATGTAATATTCTAGGACTACCACTTCATATAATTACTACGTGAATATCACGTCACTCAATTTATTGCATTGTTATACAATATTTATATATATAATATGTTGTGAAAACACATTGTCAATAAAGATTTATTTGAGTAGCACAAAAATCTTTTAAGATTTGACATATTCTTCTCATTAAGGTTGAGGTAACAAAATTATTTTCTATCAATTATGTGTTCAGAAAAAAATACCACACAAAAAAAAAAGAACTCAGTTTTTAAAAACAAAAGAAAAAAAATAGTAGTTCTCTTTTTTTTTTCTCCACAAAATCTGATCTGATCCTATTGTTGTTGAAAATAACGTTCACATATATTTTACAAAGTAAAATCTTATCTCAAAATTTGAAGGAGCAAATCAAATTTTTAAGCAAAGGCAAAAAGATAAAACTGGTAAACTTATTCAAAGATATCAAAATGGTTTTTTTAAGTTTGTAAGTAGTAAAAACAAATACAAGACTCGGTCAAAGGCAAACTTCTCATAACAACCTCTACTAAACAAAATTTATTTAAAAATAATAAATTTTATAACTTTAAATGCATTTGAATTAACCACAGGCACAATAAAACTTTTGAAATATCTTATATTATTATTTTATGAAAAATGCCCCGTATATTTAGAAAATTTCATGGAACACATTTAAAAAATCTTGAAAATATTTTTTTTAGGTTAGATCATCATGAATGTAAAAGCATCGAGTTTGGTGCTTTTAGACTATGAACCAAACTTAAAACGATAAGAAATAATATACAAGTGACTTAGTGAAATAAACTTCAATGAACCAAAACACTTTAGTGTATATAATTCTTGTTGTTAACATTGTTTTGCCCTAATAGGCTATGCACAGACTTGATAATTCATAAGTGTTCTAGAGATTATATCACAACCTCATACAAACAGCTCCACTTAACATTCATATAAGTGATTTCATCAAATGTATGTTGCAATTCATATACCACCAATAAAGAATATGAAATTCATTGAAAACAACTAAGCTTATCTGCTCCATAATGCAGTCTACCACGTCTCACACCATAGAAAGGGACAAAAATATTAGTACTAATAGAACTAACAAGTGACTTATTTTTATTCCTATGAACTTGCTTCATGGGATCTCCAATCACAAAGGTTGGATTATTGTAACAATTAATTTCAAATTGGCTTTAGTCTCATTCCCCTCAATGTTTCATGGATTAATTTCCTCCCAAGAGGTTTTGTTAGAGGATTGGCCAAATTCATTTACGACTTCACATAATCAATTGATATTGTTTCATCTTTGCACAATTGTTTAACCATATTATGTCTCAAGTGTATATGTTTATTTTTACCATTGAAAGGTTTATTCTTAGCATTGGCAATTGTCGCTTAGCAATCACAATGCATAGACAATGATGGCATTAGTTTTATTCTTAAAGGAATATTTGCTAAGAAGTTTTTCAACCACTCAACTTCACTACTAGCCAATTCCAAAGCTATAAACTATAACGCCATAGTAGATCTAGCAATTATAATTTATTTAATTGATTTTCAAGTAACCACATCACCACCAAGTGTAAATATAACAATATACCAAGTGAATCCACTATACATGATACCATAGTTCATGATACCTCTTAAATATCTCATAAGTCTAACAAATGCAACCCAATTATCTTGATTAGGACTATGTGTATATCTACTTAATCTCCCCACAACGTAAGACATGTCAAGTCAAGAAAATTTTATTAAATGTAATAAATTCTTAAAAATTTGGGCATACTCATATTGACCTACAAGATCATCGTTGCTCTTCTTTAATTAAGAGTTATAAACATAAGGGGAACTCACTAACTTTGAGTCAAAATGATCAAACTTCTTAAGAAATTTATCTACATAGTGTTCTTGAGATAGCATTATATTATCGCCCTTTCTAATGACTTTATCTCTTAATACCATACTTGTTTTACCCATGTCTTTCATATCAATTTTAGATGCAATAAAGGATTTTGTTCTAACTACTATATCAGTACAAGTACCACAAATAAACATGTCATTTATGTATAAACAAATAATAGCACATTCATCATTCACCGATTTAATATACACACATTTATTTACTTCAATAGAAGTGAAACCATCATTAATCAATATTTGATTAAATTTTTCATGTCATTGTTTTGTTGTTTGTTTTAAACCATACAAGGACTTGAGAAGTTTGCACACTTTATTTTCTTAACTATGATGATACATCCTTCAAGTTGTATCATATAAATTTTTTTTTCTAAATCACCATTTAAAAAAGTTGTTTTTACATGCATTTGATGAATAACAAGTTTATAAAGTACATCCAAAGTTGTTTTTATATCCATTTGACTTGAAGAAATTATGGTTACTAGAACAAATGTATCAAAATAATCAATATTTTGTTTTTGAGTGAAACTTTTTGCTACTAATCTAGCTTTGTATTTTTCAATTAAACCATCAGGAGTTATTTTGAAAATCCATTTTCAATCAGTAGGTTTGGCTTTAGGAGATAAATCAACCAAAATTCAAGTATTGCATTTTGAAATTGAATCAATTTCAATTTTAATGGCTTATTTCCAAAACATAGCATCAACAGAAGAAATAGCTTCAAAAAGGTCTAAGACTCTTTTTCAATGAGATAAGTATAAAAATCATTTCTAAATAAAAAATTATTTTCTAAGAAATGATTCTTTAAAGAATTATTCTCACATTTCAAAGAAAATATATGTTTTAAAAAGTTAGCGTTTTTAGAAAGAAAAAAAAACTTTAGTATTATGATCAAGCACATTACTTTTCAACACAAGAAATCTATAGGCATCATTATTTTCAACATATTTAATAAACATACAATCAAAAGTTTTGGTTTCTATTTTTCTTTTTCTTAGATTTAAGAAGGATAACCTTGACAAAACACCCCACACTTTTTAATATTTTAAATTAAGCTTATAACTTGTCCATAATTTATAAGGTATTTTACCAATTTTCTTATGAGGTATTCTATTTTGTAAAAAAAACATGTAGATATTAAAGTTATCAAGGATTGAGGAACTAATTATCATAACATTCATCATTTCTTTTAATATTTTATTTTTTCTTTCAACTACTCCATTAGATTCTAGTGAATAGGGAGGAGTTACTTCATGTATTATGTCTTCTTTTTCACAAAATTTATTAAATAAAATATAATCCTTTAAATTTTCTTATTTAATTGATTTTCTACTTCTATTTTATAGGACGAAATATTTAAAAGACTTAATCTTTATTTTTAATTAAATAAACCTTAGTATATCTATAAAAATCATCTACACAACTTACATAATATTTTTTATCACCCCTAGTCATGGTATTTTTTAAATTTGCTAAATCAATATGAATTAAATCAAACAATTTAGTTTCACATTGTTGTATGGAAGGACAAGATTTAGCATTTTCTTAACATAAGGCATATTAATGTGTCCTAATCTAACATGTCACATATTAATTAAATCAATCAAGTAAGAAGATGCAATTTTATTAATAATTTCAAAACCATTAAGAACAAAAAGTCTTTTATCACAATAGCTCTTTCTAACAAATACATTGTTTTTTTCATTACAATCTTATGAAATTTAAATGACACTTTAACTCCATTTTTTTTCTAAAAAAATATAAAAATAAAATTGGCCTTAATGTTGAACACATAGAGTACATCATTCAATGTCAAGGTCTTCTCATATGTGAGCTTTATAAGAACTTTTCTCTTTTGCATTGGTCACAATATTAACTTTAAATTTGTCTTTAGCTTAAGAGGATGGTGCATGATTAATTGGCTTTTCACAAATAAAGCAACTTCTTTTTCTTTTGAATTTGGGACTAGAAACTCTAGGAAAATAATCAAGACTTTTTGTTATCTTACCTTTTTTTTTTTTTTTGGTGACTTATTTTGAATCAAATTGGTTTGAGAAGTTATAATTTTTACTTTGCATTTTTTATCTATTTTTGGTTGGTGTCTTCAATGATGATATGAGTGATCCAATATGCTAGTAAGAGTTGTTTATGCTTGTGTTTGAATTGTTGATTGTAATCTTTCCAAAAACAATAAATTCATCTGGTACTCTTTAAGTCTTGATGTCAATTTCTTCATTCATCTCCCATCTATAATAATTACCAATGACAAACTTTTGTTTTCTAGCATCCTCAACAATAATATACTTTGATGTCATTGACTTCTAGATCTACTTAGCATCCTTGTAAGAAGGATAGACAATAGATAATGTACTAATAATAGTGTACTAATAATAGTGTGTTGCATACCTTATTTGCTTGTGTCCATTGTTCAATTTGATCTAAGTTAATAAAGGATAGTTTTGGATTAGTGAGTGCAGATGCCTTGCCACCTTCAAAAATTTTAACCGTTGAACACCTCAATCTTAAAAATGTCCGAAAAAGACTTTGCATATGCATCAAGCGGTGGAGACAATGTATTGCGATGATTGGAGGTTGATAACCTTTGTTTAGATGAGATGCACGTCCGTATTGATTCTCATTATTAAATTCTTATGATTGTTGTGAAAATTCAACAGACTCTTTTCAATCAAGGTGGAGGTAGCAAAACAACATGCACTATTTTTTTATCAGATATGTGCTAGAAAAGAAATCACACAAAAAGGAAGAACTTGGGTTTTAAAAACAAAATTAAAAAAAATAGTCGTCCCCCCCTCCCCCTTTTTTCCACAAAATCTTATTGTTATTGAAAATAATGTTCACATATATTTTTCAAAGCATAATCTTATCTCAAAATTTGAAGGAGCGGATCAGATATTTAAATAAAGGCAAAGAGATAAAACTGATAAACTTATTGAAAAATATCAAAATGCCTTTTAAGTTTCTAAATAGTAAAAACAAATATAACACTCAGTCAAAGGCAAACTTCTCGTAACAACCTCCACTAAACAAAATTGATTTAAAAACAATAAATTTTATAACTTCAAATGCAATTGAATTAACCACCGGCACAAACAAACATTTGAAATATCTTATATTAATATTTTATGCAACATAATATTGATGTGCACTACTGTTTGGCACATAAACACTAATCAGTTCTGATTTAATTTTGGAAACTAAAACTGCTAACACTGAATAAAAGGCTAAAAAGTCGAGAGAAAAAAAAAACTATTTATATGAACTCTGAAATTTTATAACGATCAAAAACCCATTTAATCCTTTAAAAAGTTACTCTGCGAGAAGCCAGGTTTCAAATTTTCATAACATTTTTCTTTTAAGTGTCAATTTCGTAATTCTCTTATGGAAACATGGGCATTTTGCTGTTTGAGTTATGGCACTGTTTGAGTGATTGCATGTTTTGTAGTTTTTCTGAAAAGCAGCAACGTTTCAGTTGAGGATAAAACACTGCCATACCAGCAAAATTGTCTAATTCCAATGTACGTGTTGACTACTTTTTTCAACTTACGTTTCTTTTCACATTTTAGAATGTCATTTTCAAATTCTTCATCAATTGTCCACCAAAACTAAATCCCAAACAGTTTAGCTCTGTACACCTCGTGACAAAACAAGTTACAACACAGCAATTCAATTCTTTTCTTCGGTTAAAATTTTGTTACGTTCTATAATAATTCCTCAAATCCAGCATATATATATATATATGTTTTTATTTACTCCTCTAAAAATAATGTCAATATTTACTCGTTTAAGTTACATATTTATATTTGAATTGTATGGAGACAATTCAGATTCCTTTTAATTTTAACAACTTGCTTTATCTCTTTATTATCGTTTCTCTCATTGTTACACACGTTACATGTCACAATTTTTAAGTAAAAACGCGTCATCGTAAATACAACCAAACTCACTTTAAAAACATCTTTCCACGGAAGATGTCAATATCTAAATTAAGTAATCACACAGCAAGAGCATAACAAGAAAGACGAGAGGGAGAAAAATGATTAATCTTAATTATAACAATGAATATATTGAATCACTAAAACTAGAGCAGCAGCAACTAACCATTAGTTAGATCTATCAATACGGCCCAGCAGAGCCAAAATTACTATGACAAATAAAGGGCTAACAAGAAGCCCATAAAACATTTTAAAACATTTAAAAAAAAAAAGAAAAAAGAAGTAATAATGCTATCTAGTCAGGAAAAAAAATATAACCAGAAACATAGTCAAGAATTCTGGCAAAAAAACTTCTGACTAATTAGCATTTTCACAACAAAAATATGCTTAAAAATTACATATAACTGTAGCTGCTCTCAGATTTGAGGTGAAGTAGCATTCAGCCCAAGCCAGGGCATGGACTCCGCTGGCTTGTGAGAAGGGCCATTAGTTACTTGATATGGCGCTTTGGAAGCAATTCTGTAAAAACAACACAAGGAAACAATATTATCAACTGAGCAAAAACAATTAAATTAAAACTTAAGGAAAAAAAGTTCTAATATTAATTGCACTTTTGCAAATCTGAAAATTACTTCCTCTAATATTTAAATTATCAAGACACAAAAAGGAAAAACCAGATCTACAAACAAAGGGTAAACGGAGATTTTGTTTTAGAAGATTTTTTTTGTTAAACAAGGGAACATGAAAAGACTTCACATCTGGGTAACGTGTGAATCAATTTACTGATTTTAGTTTTGCACACTGCAGGGCTTGAGACAATATTATGTTTGGTTCAACTAATTTTAAAGAAATATTTGTTTTCTCTTTCTATAGCTTTTGAAAAAATGAAAAGATTATTTCCCTAAAATATTTCTTATACCAAACTACCAAACATGCACATGGTCTTTAAAAATTTCTTTGTTTGGGTGAGAGTGCCTACCTATCCTTTCTCTTCTCCAGAAATCGGTGGAGTGAAGCTTTTCTAGCAATTGGCAGATCTGTAAAGAAAGGAAAATCCTTATCAGAAAAAAACGATCCATGATACCCGAAAAAAATAATATTCATCTCAAAAAGATTAGTGATCTTAAGAAATTACCACAAACAACAGGTCTGGATGATGCTTGAGGGTGTTCGTGAATGTTGTTGGTAATATTCACACTAGGAATAATTGGAGCACTTGAATCGGCAGAAGTTCTGACCAAATTAGCAGGAAATGAAGGCTGGCTCTGTGTGTAGGTGTAAAGAGAATTGTTCTGGTTTTGGGGGACCCCTTTGCTGGCATAGGACATGATCTCACTTGCTTTGTCAGCAGGAAAATCATCAAACACAACAACTTGTCCAGCATAAAAGATTGTCATTTGTGCAGTTTTCGCTCCCTTGCTCACAGGCTTAATTGCACTGCACACCATGAGAAAATTGTCACATATTAGTATAATAGCAAATTTTTTAATAGCCATAAAAGATGGAGAATTTTAATTTAAATATGTCCAAAGTGTAGCAGCTATGAATTGGTATCCAGTCATTGCTTATTAATTTTCTTCCACAGCAAGTTGTAACAAAAGGGCACTGTTAATTGACTTCACAACAAATTAAACAGGCAAAGCAACCAACCCACCTGGAATTAATCAAGGTTGGAATCTCCTCTGAAGGACGGTAGGAAGCTTGGGGAGAGAGCAAATCCATAGCTGTCAGGTTCTTTGGTGTCATGTTGTTTTCCTTGGTAGGAAAGAAGTTCATGGTTGTAGCAGATTGACAAGATGTCTCGGGTGAACCTGTAAAATTTTTCACATTCAGAAAAAAAAAAGGTAGCAAAAACAAAAACCCTCTAATAAGAAAGAAGGCAAAATATCCGAAAGACTAACCCGGTTTTCTAACTAAAAGAGACCAAACATTATAATCTAACATTTTTCTTCCTTTATCTCATTTTTATTCATTCACTAAATTAGAGGGGCAAAATTGCAGCCATGTGTTAGATCTATGAAATTTGAAAAGCCATTCCGGGCAACAAATCAGCGACAAGGGCAGAAACCTAAGAATTGAGATAGAGGTTCCAGCCTAAAATTGCAAAATAAAAAATAGTTTTTTATTTTGTATTTTTTTAAAAAAAAATAAACTTTGAAAGACCCATAAACAGCTTCTCCTTCCTAGAATATATTTATTATAAAACGAACCAAGGGGGAAAAATTCTAATTAAGTACCCACAAGATTCCAGATTTTTCCCCCATGTCATAAAACACACATCTAATTCCAAAATCTCCTCTTCCTACAATAAACCACTTCCTATAAAACTAAGCGACATCAAAAATTTTCAGAGATATTATTGAAAAGAAAAAAGACCCCAAAGAAAAATTAAAAAGAAAAAAAGGAAAAGAAAAAGAAAATTTTCGGAGAGTTTAAGGAGTCGTACCACATGGTTCGGTGTTGCATGTCATACCGAGGGTAAGATCTCCAAAGCTACCCTTTTCCTTGATGTATTGACTCAAAAGACTACAAGTCAGAGAGAAACTGGACTTCTCCGGCGACTTGGCCGGTTTCTGGCCGGAAAACTCAGAGTACTCCGATGAGCTGGACATGTTGAGTGAATTTACCCACAAAAAAAGTAGAGAAATATTCGTTGAGACAGAGAGAGAGAGAGAGAGAGAGAGAAAACGCGTGCTTTGACGATGAGGATTCAATTACAAAGGAAGAGGACTCCTACGATGTAATGACAATCTTTGTCTCCGACCCTTAATCTTATATATAACCAATGACAACCAATTCTTATTGGTTGAATAAAATAATGTTATTGATTATTTTTAATTTCAAGTTGAAGGTGGAAAATAGAAGCACGAGGAATATGTGGGGTTTTTCAAAAGGGGTTCTTTCCTTTTTCTTGCCGCTGTCTCTTACCATGTCATGCTGTTCGGTTTGTTTTTTTCTTTTTCTTTTTTTTACCTAAGTCACCTCTCCCAAATCATTATCGCTGTTAGTATTCGTATATAATTTAATTTTGAGAGATTAAACTAGTACTGCAATTTATATAATAAAGTGTATAATTAAAAAATTATAATTTTAAATTTTAAATTTAATAAATAATAAAATGACACAAATAATAATACGTGTATGATCTTT
>JAMLFT010009499.1:0-12639 GCA_026544285.1 Pachyrhizus erosus | reverse complement strand
ATAATAAATAATAATAAAAATAAAAAAATTTATAATAGGATTAGAAAATAAATTTTTCATAAAAATGTAACTTCTTACCTCGAGAATAAAAAATAGTGTAAATATGAGAATCTAATTATTTTAGAAATAAAATATACTCAAAATATTTGTTGATAACTTTTTAATAAACATCAAAATACTTATTCTGACATGAAAATATCTATTTCAAACAGTTTGAGTAAAGGGGTTCCTTTTACACATTTAACTAAAAACACAGTAACCAATTGCAATACAAAAAATGCAATTTCCTTTTGTGATTTTTTACACTTTCCGTGGAGTTATGTAACTCGGCTAAAATTGCAATTTTCTTCTGCATTTTTATTGCTGTTATTTGACACAAATTAGTAATAAAATTGCATTTCTCTTTTGTGAATTTATAAGTCCCCTTTAACACTATTTTTGAGTTTTTTTTTTCGTATAACATTATTGATGTGATAACACTTGAAATCGCAATTAGTTTTTGCATTTTTAGACACATGTAATTTATTTTTATTTTTATTAATAAGCACAACTTGAAGTTGCAATTCCTAACTGTAAGTTTATGACAAATTCTCATTATGCGTGTGTAGTATATATGAAGTTGTAATTAGGAATTGCAAGTTTATGATAAATTCTCATTATGCTGTGTAGTACATATGAAGTTACAATTCCTAATTGCAATTTTAGGACACGTTATGGAGTCTGATGTGACTTAATATAAAGTTGTAGTTGTAGATTGTGAATTTAATATGAACGAAACTTCAAAATGTGATACTATAAACTTTCTCCTTTTGTCTATAAATATAATGAATGATTTTTTTTTATTACAATTCTTATATTTGTTTAGTTCAAAGTACTTTATGAAGAGTATTTATTTTATGTGTATGAAAATATGTCACATTCAATATAAAACACATGTATGGCGAAAATCTATTATAAATTTGTAACTAAAAATTGCAACTTCATGTGTACTACACGCGCATAATGAGAATATGTAATAAACATGTAATTAGGATTTGCAATGCTGACGAAAAATGAGTGTCACAAAAACACAAAACAGCTTCAAGTTGTTAGGTCAATAATGGTTTACAAAAAAAAAGCTCAAAAATTCACACATAAATTTGCAAAACTGAATTGCAGTTTCAGGTGTTTTCATGTCCTTATGTTCTAAAAAAATACTTAAAAAATGGTGCAAAAGAGAGTTTTTCTAAAAAGAAACTGCAATTTTATTACTAAATTGTGTCAGATACCAACAATAAAATCGCAAAAGAGAGTTGTGATTTTAGTTTAGTCACGTCACGTCATGTAATTTCACGAAAAATGTAAAAAATTACAAAAAAAAATTTACATTTTTTGTAATGCAATTTGTTCTTAATTTAAATTAAAATTTCGTGCCAACATACTATTCTAACACGATTAAATTTCAATAATTGAAATTTCACTGTACTCAGAAACCTGTTTTGGATCAATACGAAGTTCTAAAACTGTTAATAGTAATAACAGTTTCAGATATGATATAACATTCGAACTGACAATTTTTTTATTTTTATCAAATAAACCCATGTTAATAAATAATTTTAAAACATATCCATTTTAATAATAAATTTATAAAAAAAAAACCCTTTAATCAAACTGTCACGTATTCCCACTGTCACATTCAGTGAAATAAGTTAGAACTATAATTTTTATATAAATATATATGGTGTGAAAATTAATTCTCAATATAAATTAGCCAGATAAGGGTACTTATATTTTTAAAGATAAAATAATTAGACCAATCATTGAATAAATCTAAATTCTTTAAAAGTTGGTGTCAATTGGAATAAATATTTTAGAACGTGAATTAAATAAGATAAATGTTTAACTTTATATAAAATATATAATAAATAAATATTTTAAATGAATAAATTATACTAAAAATTTTAATTGAGAGGAGAAAAGGTTTGTTTAAGAAAGATGTCCTGTGAAACAAGCATACAGTGTGAGAGTGTGTTCATCCCATTTCAAGACTCTCTATTCGTAAAGTAAAACAAACAGCTCAACAAACGTTCTGTTGCTGTGCAGAAGATCACAAATTCGCAACAACAATCTCTCTCTCTCTCTCTTTCTTTCTTCGTGCCGCCATGGACGATCCACCACCGCTGCAGAAGATCTCGATTTCGGGCCCCACACTGGCCTCCCTCATCCAGCGCTTCTCCGCCTCCCCCTCCTCCATCCACGGCCTCCTCTTCGGCCACGTCACCCTTCTCCCCCTCACTCTCTCCGACGACTCCTCCACCGCCACCTCCCCCACCCTCCTCGCCACCGTCACCGGCTTCCTCACCTCCTCCTCCTTCCACGATGCCTCCGGCACGATCCTCCCCTCCGCCCTCCCCTCCTCCCCCCTCCTAGGCTGGTTCTCCGCCCGCCGCCGCTCGCCTCTCCGCCCCTCCATGCGCGAATTCTGCGTCACGTCCTCTCTCTCCTCTCTCTCCCAATTCTCTTCCCCAATTGAAAGCTCAAACTCAAACTCCTCCGAACCCTCTCTTTTCCCTCCCTGCATCTTCCTCCTCCTGGCGTCGCCCTCCTCCGACACCTCGCACGTGCACACGCACGAGTACCGCGCCTTCCAGTTCCACCCCGCAGCCAGGTCCTTCGAGCCCCGCTCCCTTGACGTCGTCAACATCGGCCCCGCCTTCCGCGGCCACTACGGCGCCTTCACCCCCAATTCTAGGCTCCCGCTGCTAGACTGTGGGCCCCGCGGGTCCCCCATGATCGACGGTGACGGTGACAGCGACGAGAGGCTGGGAAGAATGAAGCAGGCCTCGAAGTACCAGAGGGAGCTTGATGGGTGCGCGGACGGGTTTGAGGTTGGGAAGCTTAGCAAAATGATCGGGTCTGAGGCTAGGAGCTACACCGAGGGATTGGAGGAGTTGTATCAGAAAATGCTTTTGAAAATTGAGAACTTGACTGGTTTGGTGGAGAAGAGTTCTGCTATAGTTCTGGAGAAGGTGACATTATTTTTGTTAATATTAGTATCTGAGTTTGTAGAGTAAATAGTACTTGGGGTAAATCATTCTTGTACTTTTGTCCCTGCACTTGTTATGAATTGGAAGTTTGTTACTTTTATAATAACTTATTTAAAATTTAAGTCATATCAATGATGACCTCTGATTGGTTGAAAGTATATGAATTTAATTTCTATGTACTTTCAATTTTAGGAGTGTCTATGTAAAAACCTGTTATACTGCTAATGCATAAACTGTTCATTCTATGACCTGATGGTTGTGATAGTAATGTAGCTGTTAATGTTGAATGATTATTTGTTAGATAACATGATGATCAGTATACCAAGTGTTTAAATGTGGGGAGTGGGAATGGTAATTGACTACAGGTACTGTTGATTTTATTTTGGACTGTGTTGTCGTCAATTTGGTTTTTTTTTTTTTTTCGAGTAGAGTTCATGAAGTTTTAGATTGGGGTTGACGTGGGCCAATTGCAATTGGTGCCGTTTGCAGTCATGGCCTGATGCAGTTATGTGAACCAGGATGTTGTGTATGCGTCATTTGATGCTGTATGCAATTTTAAATGTTGCAGATTATTTTTTTAGTTTTTGGAGTCTAGTAGAACCATTGTCATGAGTAATTTTAGATTATAGGTTTATGGGGTTGGCAATGTGTTGGATTGTTGGGGCAAGTAAATTTGCTGATGGATGACATAATTGTTCAATGTTGTTAATGAGAGATTGGAAAGACTGGCTGAAGCATTGGTGGAATAGTAATGATGTGAATATGTACACTTGATACTTACACCCAAAGTTTTTCATGTAGGCAGTTACAAGAAATGTCTTGCAGTTACCAGAAACTTTGGATTAAGGGGAAGGCATTAGAGTGTAGCGGCTTTGCAGTTTATTTCAAATTTGTAATCACTTGTAAAGACTCTAGACTGTTATTTGTTAGGTCTATAAATAGCATTTAGGATAATTAGATTGGGGGTTGCTTTGAGGAAACCTAAAATTCTACCCCAAATAACAGAGACTAAGGTTATCTTTGAGCCCTGCTATCCCTTTTATATTGCCTGCCATTGTCCATTTATTTAACTTGCATTATATAGAGTTCTTTCTTACATGTCATATGCTTTACATTCCTGGTAATGCTATTTATTTATTTATTTAACTCCTTGTATTTATTGTTTCCTTTATTTATATTTCTTTATTTTCTAAACATCTTACTTTGTTGCTGTTATCATTCCATGTGTTTATGTTTTCTTTCAGTTTTCAATCACATTTCTGGCATTTTGTTTAAATTTGTTGTTTGATTTTTTGCTCCATGCTTTTAACCTTCTTTCTTTTCTTTTCTTTTCTTTTTTTAAATTTTCTGTCAGTTTTCTTTAAGTTTGATAATCAATATATTTCTTTAAGCTCTCCGTTTTCTGCACTTCATTTAACCTTACCCTTTATTTTCAGTTCTAAATTTTCTGCCAATTTCATTTGCTCCTTTCAATTTGTTTGCCTTTTATTTCACATTCTTTTCAAAGCATTTTATTTTTGGTTACTTCTCTTCTGACTACTATCTTCCGTCTTTTCATGTTTATTTTTTCTCCATCTATTTTCTAGTCAATATACTTTTCTTTCCAAGTTAACTTTTACTGGATTATTTGTATGCTCTTTTGTTTTCTGTCAAGTGTATTTTCTTTTCTTCATGTTCAATTTTGTACCCTTTCATCAATTTAGTTGTGTTTTGTCAGTTATTTATATTTTCCTACCATTTTAATCCTGTCAATTTCTTTTCCTGACAGTCTTCATTAGCTGTTCTATTTCCTAGTTCCTACACATTCCTTTTATGTCTGATATATATTTGCCAATTTGACATGCAAAGGTCAATCACTATTTATATTCAACCATCATGTCAATGAAACACATTTAAAAGATTACTGCACAGCGTGGAAACCTGCATGAAGTGGAAAGGGTTTTAGACTAGGGATTAATTTTTTGTGTGCTTGTCTGCCTGATAGAAAATTATAGAACTTTATGCAGTTGCTAACTTGTGCTTGGTTTTTCTTTTTATCAACTTGGAACAGGAAAATCATAATAGGAAGTTGAAACACAAAATTTTGAGATCTGCCGGATTAGAATAGTTACCTTTATCAACTCTGGTGATCCCTTCTTTTTTAGTTCAGGTAAGTCTTGTTTTTAAGTTGTGTTTTAGGTGTAGAATTTTCATTTCTGAGCAATCTTCTTGAATAAATAAGTAATTCATCCACCAAAGAAAAATAGAACAGACCAGTTATATTTTGCAAGTGGTTTAACTTTTATGTCACAAGTGAGAATCTGAACATTTTCACAAACCAAAATAAGCCATGCATCTTAACAGGACATGGCTGTTATAAAAAAAATTAGAAATATTTGCTTCTGAAAGAAAGAATTGCCTTTTATAAAGTAACTTGTAATATAAATAAATGATAATAAAAAGCTTAAGATTCACTAAATCTGTTATTTTTTGTTGTTTTTCTTTTCTTGTTGCAAACAATATGGGTAAAATTCTTGTTTTGGGATCTTTTTGTGAAGAAACAAATTGCTTACAACAATAAAATAATGGCCCTTAGAATATTTTTGTAGGGCTATTGCCATAAAAATATGTAAGGCTTAGCATGCTATAACAACAAGCTTAGCAAATTATTTTTAGTGAAGGTAAATATTTAAATCCTGATTCTCAATTGATGAGTGCTAACAACACACTCTCTTACTCTTTTTAGCGCACATTTTAGTATTGGTTAAAATTTATTAAAGTTACAGAATTAAGAAGGGCTCATTAAATAAGAAATTAGACTCACAAAATTTTATGATTTCTAATAAATTTAAGCCAATAATAAAATGTGTTATTAACATTTCTCTCTTCATTTTAGGATGTGTGACTGAATCCTAAATTGAGAATATGGTTTTTCCTCATTCTCAATTTAGATCGTTTGCAATATTCAATGCTCATATTTAATCCCACACATGGGAACATGTATATGGTACCATGTCTTGATGTCCTGTTACTGTATTTTGGATAGTGTACGAATCTGTATGCTGTTCATGTTCATGCTTCATGGGTGTAACAGTGAATCGTCTTGCAGATTTATGAGTAACTATATTCCAAATTCTTGATAAAACTTCAGTTACAACCCTTCTATTTGAAGATTTTTGTTTTTTGCAATTTCTTGCTTTCCTGTGTGAGAGATCTCTTTTATTCTTTAGTAGTAGATGAGTACTAGGGCAGTCTTAAACTTGGTACAATGGTACTTTTCTTTCATCATCATCTCTCTCCTCCCTTTTTGTTTTTACTATCAATTGATACTGGGACACTTACCTGATAATATCACGATAGTGGTAAAACATAAGGTTTTTATTTTTATTGGAAACATAAATTAGTGCTGTTGAGATTGAGAATAATTAAGTGTCTTCCTTTGGTATCTAAGCGTCCGGTTTTAGAGGGCTTATTCCAGTGGTGATCTCCAGAGCAACATTAAACAAGAGGGTGGTTTTATTGCATAGCTCACCAGGCTTCCGTGTATGAAAAGTTGATGATAAACTACTAAAAAGCATGGCAACGATGTTGCTATAAACCAATATGACCATACATATAACTTTGTAAAATCATTTTTATGTCCTGCAATAATCTCTCTTGTGATGGTATATTGATCAGATTACTTATGTCAAGTAGCTTCATGTACTCACTAATGTCATGGTTAGAGAAAATGAATGATCAACTTTTATGCATGCATTGCATTATGACATATGTTAAATCATTGATGTTGACAAGCTTATATTATGTGTGGCACAACAGAGAAGATTAGCAATGGACATATTCAGCGTTCTGTGCCTGATCTGGATAATCAACACTTGAAAAACGAGTATACCTGTTTGGACCATTTGGTGGCCCTATGGTATATCCAGTCCGGCTATTGTAGATGGTTAACTTAGTTTTTGATGACTCTTGAAGCTGAAGAAGGTAGTAATTGTGCAGAGCAGCTTTCAATGATGTGGTCCTTCTCAATGCAAGAACAATCTGATATATATCTATTTTTTTTCTCTCTGCACCCTGTCCCTGTGGCATATATTCGCTTCATGTAAATATATGCCAACTCTATTCTGTATTTTATTTTCAGCTTTAGTTGTTGCTATGTCGTTTTCACAAGGTTACTTTACAAGAGAAATGAAATCAACATGCGTTGCGATATTATTAATGGTTGCAAACTTCTACTCCAAGTATAGGACGTTTCTGAAATGCCTACCTTCGAAAACTATCCTTTACAAGCAGAAATTCTGTTTGGGGCTTGCCAAGTTATTGCTTAATAATTTACATTGGTTAGTGGACTGGCAATTCTTTCCTCAGAAATGTATCTCTTTTTGTTTCGTTAGCTTGTCTATATGAATTGTTAGTTACAAGATATATTTTACTTTTTTAAAGAAGGACGTGATGAAGTTTGAGATTTAATTTTCTATCTGCTTACTTAATGTCTTAATCTCTCTTTTGCAAGGAAAAAAAAATTCTCTAATTACTAGAAAACACTGGTAGGAGAGAGACGAAATGTATCTTTCTCTTTCCTACTGATGTTTTCAGTACTGGAAGGTTAACTTTTTGCAAGCACCTCTAATGTAATAAAAAATCAAATGAATATCATGTATTGGCACAAACTTGATGTGAAGGAAGAAATGTTGTTCATGGTTGCTTTAAAGCATTTTTAGTGGAGTAATTCTTTAGGTGTTTTTAATGGAATTCATTTGAACACATCATTAATTTTTTTTAATATAAATATTTTTAAATATTTATTCTCTTCAATGAAGTAATTCTTTTTAAATATTTTTTATAGGTTTCATTAAATTATATTTTATTAATACTTTATTATCAAGTTATGATTACTATATTATAAATTAATTTTTAAAAATAACTTTTAGATTATTATTATGTAAAACATTTTTTATAATAAAAATAAAAATAAAAACACAATTAAATTATATTTTCTTAAAATAATTAAAAAAACTAATCTCACAAATAACACGACATGAAATAGAATAATTAAAATAATAAAAGATACATAATTAAAGTAATATATAATTTCGCTAATTATTGTGTCTAAAATGTTTTAAAATATGTTTCACAAGATCTACTTGAAGTTGTTAATGATGTTTGCTATTACGAACTTGTTTTCCCTTTTGCAAGTATGGTTTAAGAGTTGGATGAAGAGTAATATGTATGTTAATTATTGAAGTTGTTAATGATGATTGTTATCACAAACTTGTTTTCTCCTTCGCAAGTATGGTTTAAGAGTTGGATGAAGAGTAATATGTATGTTAGTTATTAAGACATTATATTGATGGGATGCTCACAAGAATGATCAAATTTTTTATTATGGGTGTTGCTCATCTTTTACAACCATGTTATGTAATATGATGTATGTATATAATATATGTTTGATTGTGTTCATCTTTCAAGCATGTGCAAAGTCACGTACATAATAAAGATCTAAATTACAATAACTAACAAAATTACTCAACTCCATATTTTTCTGTAATTTTGTTGCACAAGCTTTGATGAACTTGTAGTTGTGCATCAGTCGTACCAATAGTATCCTTGAAGATGATTTGAATGTTGATTTATTTTTCCCTAAAGTTATTATGATTGTGCTTGGCATGTGCGATATATTGTAATGCTGAAATTTTGCACTTCATTATCTTTTTCATAATTATGAGATTAATAAAATCAAAAAAAAAAAAAATTCCATTTTTTTTTGCCTTTTTGATGACAATACGTAATCCAAGAATTGTTTCATACCTACAATTTAAAGATCATGGCTAAAATGTTTACATAGATAAATATTTTAATTTATCTTATCTTTAATTTAATTAAAATTAGAATTTATTTTCTATTATCTTATATTTAATTCAAATTTATAGGATTTATTTTATGTTATTTGTTTCTTTTAATTTCGTATAAATAAGAACCTATGGAGAGGAGAACAACTCATATTTTAATGAATTAAATGTTTTTTCCTTTTCTAAGAACTTCCCTTTTGTTTTTGGGTTAAATAACTTTTGTAGTGTTAGTTCTATCGACAGATCACAGTTAGGGTCACACTTCTTCTTTGATAACTCTAGTTTTATCAGCAAGTTGCGGTTAAAATCAAGTTCCTAATTCTATCATTTTACCTATTTTTAAGATAATTCATTAACTCAGATTCATATCATTTAGTATCAAAACTTCGACTCTTGAATTCAACATTTTAATCATGAATGAAGGAGATCTTGAACATAAGTTGTTAATGAAATTCAAGGCTTTAAATGCAAAACTGGATAATCTTCATTCCCTAACTAAATCTAAAAGTCTAAGGCAACATAAGTTGAAATAAAAGGAGATGAAAGAAATAGAATTGGGAGAAAGAGAATTGAGAGAAAGAGAGAGAAAAATAGAAGAAAAAGAATTAAGAGAAAAAAAGATGAAAGAGAAAGAATTGAGAGAAAAAGATATGAAAGAGAAAGAACTGACAGACAAAAGAAGAATACAATTTTTTTTTATGTTAATCCATTGTTTGATTATAATGAATATTTTTTTCAATGAAATTGAAGTGGTTTCAAATAAGAAATGCAAATTCTTGTGTTATTCTAACCCTTTGTTTTTAAGTGATAATTATCTTTTGAGGGATCTTGGTGGACCTTACAAAATTTTGAATCTTGGATTAGATATCTGGATGACCTATCAAAGTTCTAAAAGCTTGCAAGATGAAAAAAAAGTAAATAAAATTAAAGAGTGACCTACAATAAAAAATGCAGATAAGACTAAACTTGATTTGAGAATGAATCATTTCGAAGAGGAAGAGAATTATATGAACCTGACAATATCCAATTCAAGAATTGTTTTATATCTATTGAAGATCATGGCTATAAATGTTTAGATGAAATAAATATTTTAATTTATCTTTAATGTAGATAAAATTAAGATTTATTTTCTATTATCTTATCTTTAATTCAAATTTATAGGGTTTGTTTTATTATATTTGTTTTCTATTATCTTATTTTTAGTTCAAATTTATAAGATTTATTTTCTGTTATTTGTTATAAACATGAACCTATGCAGAGGAGAACAACAATTCAAAATTTAATGAATTAAGTGTTTTTTTTTTGTGAGAGTTTTTCTATTGTTTTTGGGTTAAAGAACTTTTATAATGTTGGTTTTATCGACAAGTCACGGTTAGAGTAACGCTTCTTTAATAACTTTGGTTTTGTTGGCATGTCGCGGTTAGGGTCAAGTTCCTAATTCTATCTTTCTACTTGTTTTCAAGACGATCCATTAACTCATATTTGTATCACTTTCTCTTTGCTACTTTTGTCCCCATTAGATGATCCATGGTAGATGATGTTGCCTCATAACTTGACAACATGTTTGAATTAGAAGATCAGTATGCTCCAAAAGTAGAAACCTTTGCTCTCCTACTAGATTCTTCAAATTGTGCCAACCATTTAGCTTTTCTTCTTAGTACATGCTATGCATTATCTAATTTGAAAATTGTCTTTTTATTTTACAAATAAATCACATGTGCATCTTACATAATGTCAAATTTAGAGCTATCACTCTTCTTTCTTAAGAGGCTTGTTTGTAGCATGTTGAAATTTATTGACAACTTGTATTCAACTTTTGCCATGGATATTTTAGTTGTAATGCCTCTTTCAAATGTTGCTCATGACAATTATTGTAATTTTATGCAATTTTTTTTTACCAAAAAGTTGCCCTTTTATGGTTTACCCTAACAATTGCATTCTTTCAAACATTTACTGAAGAGTTGATGAAACATTCATCTTCCCTTATGGTGAAGCATGATCTTTGTTGTGTTTCAAATGATCCTTCTTTTTCTCCTTCTTCATTGACCACAATTTTATCTAACTCAATTTAGGTTAAAAATAGTGAAATTTGAAATTCCTACGTGATGTAGGATGGTCTACCACACTATCTTTCATTATATTTGTCGCCACTAGTACCTATTGAAGATCATTTTCTATGGAAAGGTTAATTGGTGGTGATTGAAATATAAAAAAAATAATATGAAAATAGGAGTGTAAAAAATTGTAAATTTTCCATATTTGAATTATTATATAGATTTAGAAAATTTGAATTTATCAGAACTTGATAATTTCGCATGAAATTAAACTTAGGATTCATATTGAATGAATTTTGATTTGGATCCATTTATTGAAAACAAATTAAAGAAGTTAATTTTTTTAAGAATAAGAAAAAATTGAAAAATTAGTTGTAAAATACCTTTATTTATATACAATGATTTTAAAAAATAAAATTACTAAAAAAATGTTGTATAAAAATTTACTGGTAACAAAAATAAAACTGTTGATGTCATTTTTTGAAGTATATAATATTTTAATATATATATATATATAATGTTTTTTAATTTTTAAACAGTTAAGTACCGATACTTCAACAAGCAACCGGTGCTCCGCAATTACAATGCTCCCGAATTACAATTCCGTATCTGCTTTTAATGGGACATTGCCAAAAGAAACAATTGCTTCCCGAGATGAGTTACAAAGCATGTGATAACCATTTGTATGCAAGGATCAAATATTGATGTCACAGTAATACAGTATAAAATTACTAATGCCCCCAATATGATTGGTACCAAAGTTTGTTCTGCACTCCACAATAGGGGTTACTTGTTTAGACGCATTTATTTCAGTATTTTATGATATGAAAAAAATAAATTATTTATATATGTTGTAGTATACATCTTTTTGTTCATGTTATTATTATTACTGTTACTTGCTAGCAATGAGCCCAGTCATGACAGTTCCGAGATCCCAACTTCCTTCAACACATTTTTACATTCAAATAGATAACAGTGGTTCCCACTTCGGTTTGGCAATGGAGAGTAACTTGTGCTGTAGCACCTATCTCCATCATGCCAGTTTGTTTAACTTACTTTCTTAGATAAGTCAACCCACCAAACTATTTTGGTCTGCTGTAAAATGGGTCAGTAGGGCAATGTAGGTTAGTTTGTTGGAATGTAAGCTTTTTATTGTTTTTAAATTAGGTAAAAAATCATTATAAATGTAGTATAGGATTTCCAGTTATTGTTTCATTTTATTAAGTGTAGTTTGTAAGATTCATTATTTTAGGTTTGGATATGTTTAAGAAAGATAAACGTGTCTAATAATTTGTTGTTATTATTAGATACAAAGCAATTAGATGAATTAGATAGAATAATGCACTTCAAAACTATTAGGTGAAAGGAGACGAGTTAGTCTGTCATTGTACCTATAAACAGTACAAGTCACATGCAAACTTGTTATGTTCCCCCCAGATCTTCTCTTAAAAATTATTACGACAAATGCTTATGTAGTTTATATTATTAAAAATTAAAAAAATTTAAATATCAATTTGATATTAAAAATAATATTTATTTTTATTTTATTTTTAATTTTGATAATTTAATTTTTATTTTATTTTAATTTTTACTGTCAAATAATTTTTTAATTTTAGTTCTTATTATTTTTTAATTGAGATTATAATTTTATTAATTTAGTAATTTATTATATCATTGAGTTTGATAAAACACGTAATGTAATTTTTTAAATTGTATTTTTAAAAATATAAT
>JAMLFT010009498.1:0-12662 GCA_026544285.1 Pachyrhizus erosus | reverse complement strand
GAAAATAGTTGCTAATTTCCACAATAATAAAGCCCAAAAGACACAAATTTTCTACATAAATATATTAAATATTGACCCTTATCATAGGGACGTTAGTGTTAATGATAATAGTAGCAGCAAAGATTGTAATAGTGATTGCAATAGTAGTGGTGATGACAATGTAGGTAAAGGTAGTAATGATGTTGGTATTGGTGGTAATAATAATAATGACAACAATGATAGTAATAATGATGACAAGATGGTGGAGCTAATGGTGGTGTTGACAATGGAAATAGTCATTGTCAAAGATAATAAAAATGTGTATCTTAAAAATAAAACCAAATTCACAAATTTTTTTTCTCGATTTTGAAAATGAATGTAAAAATGTTTTAAAACTGAATTAAAAATTGTTTCAACTCTTTTTTTGTTGAATCATTTTTGTTTTAAAAATTGCATTTGAAAACCATAAACCAAAAAACTCACAACCACCTTGAATAGGCCCTAAGTAAATTACGCGAGCTTATGAGGCTTTCACTTATTATACTTAATATTCCTCAATTCTATAATTTTACAAAAATTCTCCTAATTTTTTTTCACGTATAACACTAAGCACCCCTTTCTTATACTCACCCCTATGTTTTTTGCCATACGCTATGCTTAATACTCTTCTATTAATTTTTTTAATCTCTAATGTCAAGTAACAACATTGACTAATTAGGTAACAATGTCATTGGTAGCCTAAAATGACTTATCCTATCATTAAAGAATTTGACATGATAGTTGTATGTTATTTTTTTAGTAAAATATATTTTAAATTTCTCATTTATTCAAAATAATTGATGATGTTAAACAATTTGATAAAAAATTAAAAACATAGTTAACAAAAAAAAGTTATTCATTGGATTCCTTAATGACACAATAAGTTAATGAACTTCTAATGTCATTGTTATGTTATCTATCAATTAATGTTGTTACTTAGCAACATAAATTAAAACAACAAAAAATTAACAAAGGAGTACAAGGCATAATTTGTAGAAAATATAAGGGTGAAAGTGAAAAGGAGGGATGTCTAGTGTTATATGTGAGAAAAACTTAACCTTATGTTTGGATCAAGCATTTTAAGCAAATAATGTAATATTTCTAGGTATTTTAATTATTGCTCAATGAAATGTTCCATTTGGATATTCTAAAACTAGAATTTATAGTATCCCCTAATATTTCAATTCTTTATAAATTTAGGAATTTGAAATTCCATTAAAATAAGTGAAATTTTGAAATTCCATTAAAATAAGTGAAATTTTGAAATTCTTCAATCTCCGTCTTCATTTTTCTAGCTTTATCTCAACAAAAGATGTATCTTGCTTTCCTAACCTTTCATCACCCATCTATCACTTACTTCTCTCCAATGAACCTTTCTTGTCGAAGCTTTACCCTTTGGTGATCATCTCCTCACTTTTTTTTTGGGAATCTAATTTGTCAATGAAGAGTGTTGAACCAAACTATTCATGAAGAGAGTCAAAGATCATTGACAAACCAAACTACTAAATGTAACACTCTTAATTACTATAAATATTTTTTTTACCATTTTTTAAATTTGTGGAGTAATTCAAAACTTAACTATTAAAAACAACTCTCAGATACATAAAATTTTGTTTTTTCCCTTTTAGTTTTAAGATAAAACCACATTACTTGAAAATTTCTAAAATAAGCTTATACTCGTTAACTCATCATTAGTTTAAAAGAATTTGTTAATATAATTCATCTCAACAAAATCACAAAACATGAAAATATTATATCTTGGTAAATCTCTAAATCATAAGTTGGTTGCATATCATCAATAATTACACCAATAAGCAAATATTAAGAAAAAAAATTGTTCTTAAAGAAACAAATTAACTAAGAAAATATTTAGTTTCCAATAATATCATTGAAATATAATAAAAAATTATTTGAACATCCTCATTCTCATAATTAAGCTATTATAGTTTACATATATAAATACATGTTTACATCATTAAAATTAGGTACCTAATATGTTCGAGTCACACATCAGAGAATGACATTATAAAATAAAAACCTATTCTACCATATTTTAAACAAGAAAATACTAAGACTTGGAGTAGTGACTCGACAAAATCCAACTCCTATATACTCACTAGAATTCATGAGACATCCTTAGAGAATCTTCCTTTCCTCAAATCATTTCATCCACAACATTAGTGCTTATACTAACAATTTCATTTCGATTTTTCCTATTCTACCAAAACATTACTCTCAATTTGGAAAATATTGTATATGGATGAGTCTCCTTCCTCACCTAAACTAACAAATAATGACCTTATGGTCTCACACACAAACATCACTATCTTTTAGTAGTACACTAACAAATCTCACTTGTAACCTATAACATTTTTTTCATTTAATTATACATTTTTCATAATATGGATCTACTACTACTATAATACCTAAGAATTCATTAGATTTACTTTATTTTAGTTAGATGACTTATTGGAGGTACATCCTCACCATAAGACACAAATAGGGTTTTGACCAATACGATGTTATTTCATATTTGTTAGGATTGTCAAGTCAACTTAGTAATTTCTTCTCACAACTCAGCGCCACATCTCCAAGATCCGTCAATCAACAACCTAATCCCCATTACTAGTTTGTTAGATCATTTATACAACTCTAAGGATTGGCTCCTTAATATCATCCCCTTTATATTTCATTTATCACGGGTTTGTGTGGTCTTCTTTACACATTGGTACACAACAATAATCATCACAACTTGTATGTTCGTCAACACACACATCGAGACCAATTTCTCCTATCACTATCACTATGGTCCATAACATTGATGTCAAACAACATGGCTTCATCCCATATAATCATATATTTTCACCCAAACGAAGACTCACACGACCTTACAACACACCCACATGATGCTTTATCCCAAAGATTGTCATCTTTAACATTACATTGATCTCATCATGAATATTTTTGTTTCTATCAATATCGCACAACCGCTGGAGAAAGAAATTCTCCTTCTTTCTCCATTACTCAATTTAAACAATTCCAATCTCACACTTTCTTTCAACCAGAGTACATTATGTACCTTAATCTCTTATTACATTTTTAAAGTCCTTGTACTTATGGTAATCCTTGCTCACTCTCATTTTTATGGCGTCATTATTTCATGACTTTCTTTGTTCATAGCAAAGGTCTTATTATTTTTTGTTAAATCGAAATTCAATTATGTTCAAGGCTCTAAGTACCAATTAGTCATAAATCAACATCATTATTATATTCACACTCTATAACTTTTGTTCTTGATTAGCTAGTTTTGTAATGAATGTTAGGAATTTTTTAGGATCATATCTTAATTTTTACAAATACATTCTTTTAGGAGTCCATTTGTCTCACACAAAAACTTAAGATCCTTACTTCCCCAAAAACTCATCACACATATGCACACACACATTCAATTGAGTATCCAACACACTTTTTCCTAAGGGTCACACCCTTCCTAAACTCCAATTCACATACATAAGCAATGCAACAATATTAAAAACTAATATCAATTATACACTAATTATACACACATCAATTCATAATGATATTTTCCTTTTACAGGCTTGATTCTTCTTGCAGTCCAAAAATTTCAATTCATCATTACAAAACAACTAATTTCACAAATTTCTAACAATGCACATATATTGAATTATGATTCCCATAAATTTTTTTATACATTAAATTAATTAAAAATGCAATGAACTTAAAAAAATTACTCTTTATCATTCATGTTTATCGACACAAATTTATCATAACAAAAATCTATCATTCACTATTAAATTAAAATTAAATTATATTTTTGGACCTCCCATATATTTTTGGACTTTTGAATTTTAAAAATACCAAACCAAATTCAAATGTCATGAAATTTTATAAGACTCATTTTCAATGTCTAATATACTCCTCATAATTTTTCCAACTCCAAAAAATTACAACTCGTCATTTTTCTAATTAAACAAAACAATTGTCTCAAAAAATAACATACATCTAAAAATTATAATTAAATATCAAATCATATTCTAAATTCCCCAGAAAATTCTAAGGCACTCTAAATGATTAAATAAGAACAAAATAATTTTCTGAAATCCTAATTCATCTAAAGTTTTTTCTTATATTTTCCAATCAATAGGACAACATATTAAAATTTTAGAAATAAATTTAAATAAAATATTTACCAAGCACTTTTTACTGCAGCAAAAATAAAGGTACCCTTCAAGATTTATTATAAAACAATTACTACGGGTTCAAAAGATCATGAAAACCTAGGAAATTGTTTCATACAACAGAAATTCATCATAAAAATATTAATTAAAATTCTCAAATAGTCATAACATATACAAACAATTCAACATTTTTTAAGTTTAATCACATGTTCATGACATAATCCACAACCCAAAAGTTCCATTAGCATGATAATAAATAGAAAAACAGCATAACCTAAATGAAAAAGGCAAAGAAATTGGTGTTGTTGGAGAGACAAAAAAAATTCATTTACATAATATCAAAATTTTGATGGAAGAGGATGAAGAATTGACCTTCAGATTCTAGAGAAAAAAAAAAACAACTTTAGAGAGAAGGAGAAATGAAAGAAACTTGGAGAAAAAAGAAGAAAAAAGATTGATTTATGCGACTTTCTCTATTATCTCAAGGTTTAATAACGCACAAACACTTCCCTTTTCCTTATTAATGGTTGAGGCCTATAATATGCTTAATGGACTATCTTATTTTATTTAATTGGACTTGTACCAGACCCAATTAATTAGCGTTAAGGTTCACTCTGTATTTGATTTCATTTATTTATTTAATTTTATTGTTTTGTCTCAACAACAGGTTAATTACTCTATTACAATTTACTTCCTATCTAAAATTATTTTTCTAACATCTAAATTAATTAATTAGTCTTTACTAATGTTATCTTTAATAATTCTACTAATTATCTTAATTATTACTTATGAGTTTCTTTAACAATTAATTAAATCACTTAACTAAATCAAATAATTAATTTATAACAAATTCTCTATGTAAACTTAAATTAATAAAATAAAAATTAATTAACTTTAATTCTCTTAATTGAATATTCTAAATCACTAATCATATTAGAACATTAAATTTTACTAATTAAAATGATTACCAACCTATTATTTATTATGTTTTACTAACTTTTAATTAATTATTTAATGTTTAATAATTTAAATTATTATTTATAAAGTTATTGTACTGCATATATAATTATTAGTTTTTAATATTGAATTTTTAGGATTTTATTCTCACGAAGAGTGTCAAAGATCACAAACAAAATTGTTAGCTAATGATCACTGCTGGAGATTATTACGAAAGAAAAGCCAAATGACATTTCATTGTCTTCGATTTTTGAAATTGACGAGCATTTATTCCTTTTAAAATTCTTTCTTTTAGTATTAATTAATTATATTAGTTTTCCTTTTTGCTTGTAAGCAAACTAAGATTGGAAGTGGAACAATGGTGCAACTACTACAATTGTTCAGTACTAGATTGAATATGATAGAGAGAACAAAGTTAAAAAACAAAAACTGTAGTTATTCTGAATTGCTATGAAAATGCATTCCAAGATCAATAATCTAAATAAGTTATTTTAAAATTGAATGGTATTTAACTATTGACAATTTGATTACTTTTTATTTCAAATTTTTTTATACTTTAAAAATCTTCATCCAAACACAAGGTAAGAAATTTTTAAAAAAAATAACGATTCTACTCCCCATTTTGTTGGCACTAACTTTTGATTAAAATCGTGACATGATAGAGAACTTTTAAAATATATAAATTTTTTATATATTATAGTTATTAGAATCATTCTTAAAATAATTTAATCTCTCTTCTTATTTTTTTTATAAAATTTAATTATAATATAATTTATATATTTAAAAATATTCATTTATTGTAAATTTTTATTTTTATATATTTTTATAAGTTTTGATTATATAAAATAAAATTTATTTTATGTATTCTACATGCTAAAATATTTTTTTATCTAAAATATATCTTAATCTATTTAATTTGAATCGCAGTTTTTAACCTACAATTTGAACCTATTAATAATTGTTTGCTTATTATAATTTAAAATAAAATAAAAAGTTATGTCAATAGTATTAAATAAGGAAAATTTAAACATTTTTAATATGAAGAATTTTTATTATTTAATATATTTCAAATTAATAAAAAAAAGAAGCAAGTAACACTAGATAAAGATAAATTTTAATTTTTGTATTGATGAAAAAATTTCTAATTAATTAATAATTTTTATTTCATTTTTTATAATTTAAAGTTTTCATGACTTAGTTTTTTCTACTCAAAATGATTCTAAGTGAGACACACACTTAAAAAAAACTAAATATAAATAATAAATTCATTAAAAAAAAGTAAAAAGTGAAAACCTTACATGCTGAGTTATATACTCTTATGTATATAAAAAGAGTTTTTAATATGTTTTAAACTTGATTTTTGATAATAAAAAAAAAATATTATCTTTAATTTTTTAATTAGCGTAATTATATGACTCTAAAATAAATTATAAATAACTAAAAATGCCGCTGTTGCTACTCTATTATTGATATTATTATTATTATTATTATTCGTAAAATGAAAAAAAAAAAAAAAAAGAGACAGGACAACCAGTCCAACGAGACAGCTAGTTGGAACTTGGAAACTCATTGATCTTACCATGAACACTCCAACTCCTTCCCTTTTTTTGTGACTTTGCCTTTTCCTACAACTCATCCTTCCTTCTTGGTCTCACCCAGCAGCACTGTCTCTTGCATCTTCTTCCAGAAAACATTGTTTGAAAAGGAAGATCACATTGTACCATGTTGGCTAAATCAAAATTCCTTTTTGAGAACCAAAGCAAACTTCATTGCTCAAGTAGAAAGCATCTTCATTCACCTTTCTTTTCCTCCAGTTTCATCAAAGAACATTCTATACTCTACCTACCAATAACTCATGTTTGTTTAAGCTTTTCTTGTTGTCCACCATTCTCAAAAACCATTCTTTTCAATTCTTCACACACAAGGAGTGGTGTGGTGTGGAATAGAGAAATCTATTGCCACAATATGCCAAATCAAAACCCCATTTTGCATTGCACTTTCCTCTTTCTACTCTTGAATGTTCTACTCAATGCAGCTCCTATGAGCTGCAAATCCACCATTGAGCCATGCTCCAGCAGTGACTCATGCAATGCTCTTCTTAGCTATACCCTTTACACTGACCTCAAGGTCTCCGAGGTTGCTTCTCTCTTCCAAATAGACCCTATAGCACTTCTCACTGCCAATGCCATCGACATCTCTTACCCTGATGTAGAGCACCACATTCTCCCTTCCAAACTCTTCCTCAAGGTCCCTATCAGATGTTCCTGTGTTGATGGGATTAGAAAATCAGTGTCTACCTATTACAGAACTAGACCCTCTGATACTCTCTCTTCCATTGCAAATTCAATATATGGGGGTTTGGTGTCCCCTGATCAGCTTAGGGAGGCTAATTCCATAGCTGACCCTTCAGTGCTTGATGTGGGCCAGAACCTTGTGGTGCCACTTCCATGCACTTGCTTCAATGGGAGTGATAACTCTTTGCCTTCAATTTACCTCTCCTATGTGGTTCAACCAACTGATACTTTGGCTGCAATTGCAGCTAGATATTTCACCACTCTTACTGATTTGATGAATGTCAATGACATGGGGGCTACAGCCATCTCTTATGGTGATATTCTTGCTGTTCCAATACCTGGTAATTTCTGGTTTTCTTTCTACTTGAAGGAAAGGATTTCACCTTGTAGGACAAGTGAGGGCATGCTTAGTTTGAGAAGTTTTTCTTTCTTTTTTGTCATTTAATGCTATTTTTTAAAAAAAAAAATTAAATTTTTTTTTATTCTTAAAGATTGGTACAAAAAGGGTATAAAAACAATTTTTTTTTTTATGTAAACAAGATATGAAAATTGAAAATATTTTCTCAAACTACAAGGCCTAATTTTTGTATGTGGTTATGTTATTTATGAGTAAACCTTCTGGCCTAATATTTCAATGTTGTTTTTACATTGGTGACGATTTTTTTGTGCAAGGTCTACGATTTCTTCACTGAAGTAGGGAAGATGATTGTTTGTTGTACCTTTCATATAAATTCTGCTGCATAATAAATCACCAATACTGTTCTCTTGATACAGCTTGTGCATCAAATTTTCCAAAATATGCTTCTGATTTTGGCTTGCTTGTCCCTAATGGAAGCTATACCATTACAGCTAGTCATTGCGTGCAGTGTAGCTGTGGGCTACGGGATTTGAAGTACTAACTAAGCAACTTTTATTTTCCTGTTGCAATTTATTCCTTCTCCCATTTTTAAGTAAATGTAGATTTCTCTTGCATACAGAATGATGTATTAATAACATGTTCATTTGGGTTTGTCGCTCTACCTGCAGATTATACTGTATTCCCTCTTCTCTAGCTGTCTCTTGCTCCAGCATGGAATGCAAAAACAGCAATCTTATGCTTGGGAATGTTACTGTACAACAGAGGAGTTCTGGCTGCAATGTTACGTCTTGCAATTATGATGGTTTTGTTGATGGCACCATAATAACAACGTATGTTTATCCTCTGTACACCTGCTTATGCAGTGGCAGATCAAGGACTCTGAGTCTGTGAGACAAATTATTTAAAAAAAGAGAAGAAATAATAATTATTATTATTATCATTAAATAAAATGAAATGTGAGATGAATGAATTGTTGTTGAATAAAGCTTAGCGTACCCAAAGAGTTTAAAATGAAACCTAAGAAATAAACTAGCTATTAAAAGCCAAATTTTGATAAGAGAGTCAGAAATTGAAGATAGTGGATTCAAATATATAAAAATACGAGAAATGTAAAAGTTTTAGATATATACTTATAATTTTCTCATTGTGAGAAGGTGCATTTGCTCGCTCTCACACCCAACTAGGTCTGCTACTGTGCTTTTGAATGAGATATGTCTGTCATATATTTTGCTGGCTACAGTGAGCTTATTCAATATTTCTTGCAACCTTGCAGGTTGTCCCCATCTCTTCAGCCTCGTTGTCCAGGTAAGAGTTTAGCAACGATATTTGTATATTTAAACTACAAATGTTTTGTGGAATTTCACTATTCACATTCTAGTCGTTGTAATCCACTCTAAGAAACCTCTTTTTGGTGGATTAGGCTCCTCTAGAGGGTGAAGTGAATGATCTGTTGATGATAACATCAACGGTTAATATTAAGTGCACAATAACATATAACAAATCATGGATATGTTGAAATAACAGTTGTTTTTCTTATTAACAGCTAAGATAACTTACTCTGCCCTTTCTCACTTTAGAGCTTAGAGGGTCCAAATCCTTTTCTGGTAGATGTCCACCATAATAATTTTTACTTTAGTTTTTTCTTTTTTTCTTTTTTTGGGAGGGGGAAGGGTTATTTTTCCGCTTGTGATGTTCTATTTTTACACAAGTTAGACCAATCAAATGGATTAGATTTGATATCATATAACTTGATAATGCTGGTTATAGTACTTGCAGGCAGCATAGGTGGGAAGATAATAGCTTCAATTCCTGTTGTCCTCCCTCAAAAAATATGATGACATGTTTACTGAATTGATGATACTAAGTCCTAATTTCTGACATCTCTTCTAAATATATTTGAAATGATCATGCAGGACCACAGCGATTGCCTCCACTTATAGCCCCACCTACATCTGTTTCAAGGAAATCAGTATTTGCCTTCGCACCATCTCCATCACCATCATCATCATCGTCACCATCACCATCACCACAATCAGAAGAAACTGCTCTAACAGTACCCAAATCTTCGGTCGTGCCTGCAGCAGGGTCATTTCCAGGATTCTCTCCTGCAAATGGCCCTGTTAGCAGGATTGCTGCTGGTGCTTCTGCTGCTCCCACCTTGGTGAATTCAATGCCTATTTTGACGTTTGCATTTATGTTATTGCTTGTAAAGTTGATGATCCCCATGGCTTTGTAATCTTCTTAATTTTCTGGTGGGTTCTGTTCTGTCCCATTGCCTTGTCACAGGCTCCTCTTTCAGTTGTGGTTGCTAATTTGTGAAATCTTTAAAACTATGGGATCTCATGTTCCCCTTTCTGTCCCATAGCATTTGATTTTGTCTCAAATTAAACTATTAACTCCAACGATTTTGTTTGATACAATAAAATGAATTTTTATTTCTAATCAATTGTATCCTACACAGGATATAAAACTTATTTCTAAGAAATCTTTTGTAACATGTAGACCTTTTCCATTGGAAAGAAAAATGAAGATATGGTATCGCAGAATAAGATATCCATAAAAATACCTAAGTTTATATATTTTTTATATTAAGTTTCAACTAAGAATAATTTAAGAATAAAATTTATTTACTAAATGAGATTAATAAAATTAAATAACGTTAACTAATTTTTTAATTAATATGAAATTATTATTTTTTTGTTAATAATAAAGACAGAAGAAAATATATATTACATAATCAATTCTTATTTTTCATAAATTGTAAAATTTAAATATATATTATATAAATATTAGTTGAGACCATAGAAGATTACCGAATAATTTTGCATTTAGGTTCTTTACAATCCTACTGTCCTACAACAACATATGAACCTTTCATAATTAATTATATAAATAAGGTCTTATAGTCATTTTTAACAGTCATTAAATATAAATTTAATGGCCAAAATCATTGTTGCAGAGGCGGTACTCCTCCAAACGATGCAAGTGTATTAGTTTATCTACTATAGCACTTAACTATACAAAGATGATACGGTATGTTTGTTTATGGTTTTTGAAATTTTTTTGTTTAAAAAATACAATTATAAACAATTGTTTAACAAGAGTAATTTTTGAACTGTTTTTCAAACTGAAATCTCTTTTATTTTTTTAAACAAAAAATAACATTTTTAAAATTATTTTGTTTTTATAGTTTTAATTTTCTAATATATGTTAATCTATGCATTTACATAGGTCACTTTTACCTTTACATAAGTACTAAAACAACATACAAATGTACTAAGAAGTTAACAAATATATCTTTAGTAAGGAAAAAAGAGACGCATATTTTAAAATAAAACATAAAATAAAAGAGAGAAAATAAATAAAAAATAGAAGTATATATTTGAAGAGTAAAACTTTAGTCCTTGACATTAAAAAGGATTATGACACGTGTATAACACATTACATCCATGAAATGATGTTGTAATATCTTGTTACATTAATCTAATCCTAATTAATTGCTTTGTTATAAAAATATGACTAAATTTTTTGTGATAACCTTTGTCATATAAAGTGTATTTTTTAAGTGTCATATAAAAATGTTCTTCTATAAATGTTGAATAGTTAAAACGTGTTTGCCTTTTAGAATGTTGTTAATAAAATATTTTAAAAAGTATCACATCATATACATGATTATAATCTTTTAATAAACAAAAATATAAAATATGCATAAATATTCATAATCATATACATCAAAGTCAAGTCAACAATTCCAAATAAATATAATTATAATGTCATCATAACATAAATACACCAATAAAAGAATCCAAAAAACAAACAAGTTGTACTATCCACCCCAACTGTACAAAAGAATAGTCAAAGACTAACTAAATATATTAATGTACAAAAAGTATATTATCTTATATTTTAATAGTCTACATTCATATTAAAATCTCCAACCTTGGTGTACCTATCATTACATTAACCATATCAACATCTATGTCATTTACCTTGATCGAGACAACACTTTTCACAGAGGTGGAGGACTTAGAGTTGGAATGAAAACCATTACATTTCCCCACAAAGTATTGGGAGGTGAAGTGACCAAGTCAATCTCTAAAATGGTATCATCCATACAAGTCTCTTCTTCTTCAATATATGATTGTTGAGGAGGCACATCATCAATAGTGACAACTTGAGCCTCATCCACTAAAGTAGTAACTAGCTCAAAAGGAGACTAATATATTTGATCCTCAAGGATGTGAATAACAATACCCCTAAACATAAGGCATGGTGGAAAATTGTGATGCATAGAGATACTAGGAGTTGGTATGAACTCTATAGGAGATTAAAGTTCATAAAAGGCTTCATCATAGTTACTATTGAATTTATGGGTAAAATAGTAAGTTTTAGTACAAAATGAAAGTAAGGATAAGTGGGATGTAAAAAAAATAAAAAAATAGAGCATACATTTGCATCTAAGGTATCAAGGATATTTGTTGTCCAATAAGAGGTGAAAATTGAGCTAGTAGAACAAGGGGGTGGAAAACGGATAATATGAGGGATAGTTTCCTCATTCATAATTAGTGGTAAGGTAGAAAGAAAATTGGCATCTTGTGTTGGTATACGAATGACTAAGTATCAAGTCTTGTAACATTCTACTTTTTAATCTTTGAATATAAATTTTATTTAATAGATTTAGATAGGTAATTCAAATATAATATTAATTCTTATTTATTTAATTATTTTTTTATTAAGAAAATTTTAATTTTAAATATAATTAAAAATAAATATTTTATGAATTAATAGTAACAGAATAATAAAAATCTTCAAACTATTTGAAAGAAAAATTAGAAT